>JAVQJX010126646.1:0-12190 GCA_036025115.1 Ambassis agassizii
GACAGAGAGAGAGAGAGAGAGAGAGAGAGAGAGAGAGAGAGAGAGAGAGAGAGGAGAACACAAGTGAGACTTATGAGATAGAAGGAAGAAACTAATGGAAAAAGAAGGTGCAGGAGAAGGCAATGTGAGGTATGTGGAGGTGAAGAAGAGATTAAGAGGAAGCTGACAAACATTTTAGTAGGACAACAAAATGACAGGGTGAGCAGGAGATGGAGAGAGAAAGATGGAGTGGACAGGAGTCAAAGCCATTAACCTACAGGCTTGGAGCTGCTGCTGCTGCTGTTTGTGTGTATGAGTGTGTGCTTATAGGTAGGTAGGTGGATGGAGACATAGTCGTATCCCTGAGGCCAGGCCAGCTAGGTCTGTTGTCAACCTATACCCCCCCCCCCCCCACTCCCGTCCCTCTCCACCAACCAAGATGGATGGCCGGCAGTGCTGGCTAATCACATGCTCTGCTAGCCAGGACATGTGCACCTGAGGCCAGTGAAGCCACACAACTGTAACAGGTACTATACAACCCCGAGGACATGTGTGGACCAGGCATGTACATTTGTAAAATAAACCTACAGTTTCATTGCTCTTTGCTGTCACATGCGTAAATGTGTTGGGACAGTAATGAATTCATGTATGCTGGCTGCTGGCAAACATACTGATATTTACACAGATTTACAGGATATGTGCACTGGAAAACTGTGTGCAGGCAGAAAAACAGAGATTACTACTAGTGTTCTTTCATGTAGGGGGTACACATTACATTGCTTAAGCCACTCATGATGTCACATGTGATTGGACTCGGTCTAAACCTGTTGGTGGTGACAGCAGGGAGATGAAATTGTTTTGCATCCGGCGGCTTTTCACGCAAGTATTCAGACATTTAAAGGGATACTAAGTAACTTTTAGCGACGTGGCTCCCCCTACTGCCTCGGAGTACACGTTTTATAACACGTAAAAACGTTACGCTGTCCCTCACGTCTGTGAAGATTCTCAGTCATCCAGCCATCATTTTCACTCAAATAAAAGGTTGAAGCAAGACGTCTGGACTTGTAGAGTTTCCTTGAAGACGTTTCTCTGCTTCTCAAACAAACTTCATCAGTTGATTACAGTAACTTTACAGGAAAAGAACGAAGCGACACAAATAATTACTGCTTTACTATTATTATTATTATTCATTGATAACGGCTTTGTGATAATATTACACGAATCAGCCTCGTCTGAGTTCACTAATAAACTTCAAAGCTGAGATAAAACATCAGCGCTTGTGCAAATATCACACAAACATCATAAACTATCAGCGTGTCTGTGTTACTCTTTGAAAGCAGGAACGCGAGGTCTGCATCCAGCCTGCAGCTTCTTCTTCTTATGAAATATTCTTATGAATAATATGAAAATGTTACTTAGTGTGCACTTTACTCTCCTGTAATAAGAGAAGCTTCAGATGTGTCACAGTTTAACTTTGAGCTTGAGATAAGATGCAGATGGAGCGCAGGTTTCATCATGTCTTTGCACTCTGACCTCCTCTCTCTCTCTGCAGTGGTTGAAGAATGTAAACGGCGCCTGCTGGAGGCCGGATTCATCGAGCTGAAGGAGTCGGAGCAGTGGGACATCAAACCAGCCAGTAAGGTGAGAGGCTTATGATATTTATTTGTGTGTGTGTGTGATGCATAAACTTCCTCTTTCTCCCTCTCTGCAGTATTTTGTGACCAGGAACTTCTCCAGTGTCATCGCCTTTGCGATTGGAGGACGCTACCTGCCAGGAAATGGCTTCTCCATGATTGGTGCGCACACAGACAGCCCCTGTCTCAGGGTGAGGCCCCGCCCACTTCCTCTGAACTTGATCCGAGATGTGAAGCTAAAGGAAAACGCTGCATGCTAACATGATGGATGTGTTTGTGCTCTCAGGTGAAGCCCAGGTCTAAGAGGACGAAGCAGGGCTGCCTGCAGGTGGGGGTGGAATGCTACGGCGGCGGCATCTGGAACACCTGGTTCGACCGCGACCTGACCATCGCCGGCCGCGTCATGGTGAAGGTGAGCTGGTTTAGCTTCTTTTTTTTTGTGTGTGTCGTCGTTTAGCTCCAGTCTTTGACGCCGTCTCCCTGCAGAGCGGCAGCAGGCTGGTCCACCGGCTCGTCCACGTCCCCAAGCCGCTGCTCAGGATCCCTCACCTGGCCATCCACCTGCAGCGCGACATCAACGACTCCTTCGGCCCCAACAAGGAGAACCACCTGTAGGTGTCAGCGCGATGAGCCTCGTTCTGCCGCGTGAAGACTCGTTCTGATGTTTGTGTGTTTGTTTGTCAGTGTTCCCATCATCGCCACTGCTGTGCAGGAGGAGCTGGAGACGGGCTCTGCGTCCTCTGGAGACGCCGCCTGCGCTTCCAGCACGGTAACGCACGCCCCTCATGTCTAATGCCTGCATAGGAGGCGCCCCTCTGAGTGTCTGCTCTTCACCCTCAGGTGGAGAAACACCACCCGGCTCTGGTGACGGCGCTGTGCTCTGAGCTGGGCGTTGAGCCCGACACTCTGCTGGACTTTGAGCTGTGTCTGACTGACACACAGCCTGCGGTGAGTCTGCGAGTAAACCATTGACTTCCTGTCAGAAACATGTTTGTGTCAGAGCAGTCTGAGCTGACGCCTGTGTGTCCTCCTCCTCTTCCTCCTCCTCCTCCTCTTCCTCTCTGCAGGCTTTAGGAGGCGTGTATGAGGAGTTCATTTACTCTCCTCGCCTGGACAACCTGCACAGCTGCTACTGCGCCCTGCAGGTCACATTTAACACACACCCACGCCTGCACCACCTGTTCCTCCTGGTCTGACCTCCCTCCTCTTCCTCTCTCAGGGGCTGATGGAGTCCTGCTCTGGAGACTCTCTCACCAAAGATCCAAACATCCGCATGGTCACGCTGTACGATAACGAGGAGGTGAGCGCTCACAGTGATGAGTCTGTGTGTTTTTTTCTGTGTGACAGTACTGTGTGTGTCCTGTAGGTGGGGTCAGAGAGCGCTCAGGGCGCTCAGTCCAACCTGACGGAGCTCATCCTCAGCCGCCTCGCCGCCTCCTCCTCCAACCTCACCGCCTTCCAGCAGGCGGCGCCGCTCTCCTTTATGATCAGTGCTGACATGGCGCACGCCGTGCATCCAAACTACCAGTGAGTGTCAGCAGGCTGTTGTGTTGTTGTTGTTGTTGTTGTGTTGTTGTGTTCAGCTCTCATCTCTCTCTGTTCAGGGAGAAGCATGAGGAGAACCACCGGCCGGCGTTCCACAAGGTGAGCAGCTCCACACGCACAGATCTGACGTTTCAACTCTCATATTAATGACCGAGTCTTTTTCTTTCAGGGCCCCGTGATCAAGTTCAACAGCAACCAGCGCTACGCCACCACCGCTGTCACCGCCTCCGTCATGCGGGAGGTGGCCCGTCAGGTGGGCGTGCCGCTGCAGGTACGCTGTGTGTGTGTGTGTGTAGGATGTTAAAGGAGTCACGGTTTCCCGCTGACCCCTGCTGTGTGTGCAGGATGTGATGGTGCGTAACGACAGCCCCTGTGGAACCACCATCGGCCCCATCCTGGCCGCCCGCCTCGGCATCCCCGTGGTGGACATCGGAGCTCCGCAGCTGTCCATGCACTCCATCAGGGAGATGTGCTGCACCTCCAGCGTGCTGCAGAGCACCACCCTCTTCAAGGTGAGTCCGTGCTGGAGCCTCCTCTCAGGTCTGTGTGTGTCGTTCACAGCTTTAGACCCACTTCCTGTCCGCGTCTTCCTGCAGGGCTTCTTTGAGTGTTTCCCGGCTGTGAGGAGCACTCTGGTGGTGGATTAGAGGACACGCTCTGTGGGACCTCAGCACTGTCGGACACAAACGTGAATTTCTTATGAACTGTAATTGTTTAAGAAAATAAAAACACTTTGGAAAGACGTTGGTGTGTGTGTGCGTCCTCCTGCAGCACTTTAATCTCGCCTCTGCGGTTTGAACAGAGCTGTGAGCCAAGACCTGATGGGGTTTTGGCAGGAAGCAGAAGGAGGTCTGACGCAGAGGAGGCTCAGACACACATCTGATCCTGGTGAGGAGATGAACTGTGTTTGTGCTCTATGACTGAATTAAATAAAAAAAAAAAACCCTGAGATCATGTGTAATCTGAGTTTAAAGTGTTGCCTCGTGAAGTGAAGTGTTGTTGTTGCAGTGTAGCGCCTCCTGTGGCCCTAACAACCCAACCATCCCTGCTCTCTCTCTCTCACACACACTCACACACACACACACACACACACACACACACACACGCACTTCCTCCAGAAGCAGCAGCCTCTCCTCAGTCATGGAGAGCTGGTAGACGCGCAGCAGCGACGGCGTCTCTCTTCCTCCTCCTCCTCCTCGCTCCGGTGGATGGTGGATGTACCATGAGGTCTCCGCGGCTCTGGGCGGCTCTGTGCCTCCTCCTCACCGCCTCCTGCCGGCTGTGCGCGGCCGCTCGTTACGGTAAGCCTCAGGTTTGATCCGGCTCTGATGGAGACGGATGCACTTCCCTGTTAATGAAGTGTCGGCGCGGCGCGTAAATCACGACTTCCCCGCTGACTCCGTCGCTGCTGCTGCAGGATTCTGTGTCTTCACTACTGGCAGCGAGTTTGTTTTTGTGCGCGCTGTGATGAAAGTTACACAACGAAAATGTAACCTTAAAGTTCATCACGTTTGATGCGTAAAAGTCTGAAATCTGAGAGAAGAGAAATTCACCTGCTGACTCTGTGTGTGTGTGTGTGTGTGTGTGTGTGTGTGTGTGTGTGTGTGTGTGATGAAGAGGTGCTTCGGTTTGTTGTGGCTGAATTTGTGTGTGATCGTGCAGAAAGCAGCTGTGAGGAGATGAATCACACAGTGTTGAATATGTTTCTGATACAGTTACAATAATTCATTCATTAGAATAAAAAAATGTCCTCAAAGTGTAAAGCTGATCAATCATGTTTGTTATTGATGAAGGTAGCCTGCAGCTGTAAACCTCCCTTTGTGTCTGTTCAGGTTTGTTGGATTTGTGCAGTGATGAAGGTTAACGTGAGGAGGTCAGGTGGAGCTGACGGAGGCTGTAACCCGGTTAGAGCAGGCTGTCAGCCGGAGGCACCGCCATGACACTGTGAGGAAGAGGAGGAGGAAGAGTTCAAGCTCTAGTCATATGATGATGATGATGATGAAGCACAGATTAGGAGACAAAATGGAGGACAGAGTGATCATTTCCCCAGAGGAGCGTACAGAGATGTCCCTGCATGCTCTGTCTTCTTCAGGGTTTCCATGGTGACGAGCTGCTGTCCACTCCATCTCAGTCTGCTCGTTACAGGCCTAATTAAACTGTAGTTAATGTGTAAAGATGCAGTGATTGAGTGACGGCTTGTAGACAGAGAGGGATGTGTGGGCGGAGCAGAGATTAGTCACGGTGTGGTGGTGGTGGTGGTGGTCAGAGGTGGGGGGGGGGGTGGTGGATGGAGTGATGGAGGATCTGTGTGTAGCTGCGTCTCAGCTTTCTGCTTTAATGGAGGTTTCCTGTGTGCTGCTGCAGAGGAGGCCGCGTGGTGTCGTCACGTGGGCGACTCTCAGTCTGTGGATGATTTAACAAACAGAGCAGCTGCTGCTGTTTACAACCAGGCGACGGTCACACACACACACACACACACACAGACACACAGATTCCACCTGAGTGTGTGTCTTTTTGTGTCTGCAGGTTGTTTGTTTGAGAAGAAACTGTGTCCCAGAGACCAGCTGTGCAGCGATGGTGAGTGACACACACACACACACACACACACACACTGAGGTCAAAGCAACAAGTGTCCAAAAAACCCCACAGTTTGAGCTGCACCCTGAACGCACCGTGATGAGGACAGTCCCTGCTTCCTGCTCCAACATGACAAACACGTCAAACAGCAGCCGTGCGTGTCTGTCCGTGTCTCAGGCCAGCGAGGCGCTTGCATTATTGATGAGGCCTGTTTGTGCTTTTTAAAGTCACTTTGACGTGCTTCATTCTTCTGACAGGAAGTGAAGAATGAAAAGAAAAGCAGAGCGAGGGATGAAAGAGAGAGAGAAAAAAAAGGAGCAGGAGAGTAAACTGAGACAGAGAGCAACGTAAACAAGGTCTCCCTCCGTCAGCTGCACTCAGCCAATCGCAGCAGCCCCTGCTCGTCTCTATGACAACAGTGACATCACTTGCCTGACGACCGTGTGTCTCCCTCATGTGTGTGTGTGTGTGTGTTTGATGAAAGATGGAGGGAGACAGAGGTGATGACTCACCACAGCCCACACACACACACACACACAGAGTAGATGTGTTTGCAGAGTGTGTGTGTGTGTGTGTGTTTTGTACTCGTACAGTGTGTCCCTGTAAACACTGCAGATGTTCAACATTAAGCTAATGCTAATTGCTAAAATGCTAACCTGTCTCCGTTGCCATGGCGCCCGCCTCTGAGCGCTCTCCTTCCTGTCCTCCTGTGCAGACGGTTTGTTCGGACAGTGCCAGGCTCCTCAGCAGAACCCTGTCCAGTACCAGGTGTCTGTCCCCGTCCTGCACAAACTGCAGGAAGTCCTCAAAGACCTGATGGTGCAGGGTGAGTCTCTGGTTGCCGTGGTAACATACATATCGGTGACAAAAAGTGACGGTGTGTGTGTGTGTCCTCAGGTCTGACCTGGAGGGACGACGTGACGCAGATGATCATTGGACGGGAGCTGAGTCAGGTTCCCTCCGTCAGCGCCCGCTCCAGACTTCACGAGAAGTCCCTCACACAGTAAGAAGACACAAGCGTCCTCTTTAAAGGGTCAAAATGAGACTTTGAGGTGCCTCTCGTGTCTCTCAGGTCCTCCAGGCTGCCGGGTCCCGGCTCACAGAGGGATCCTGAGATGATGCAGCAGTATCTGGACTACATGGTCCTGGATCCTTCCCGCTCCTCAGTCCACATGCAGAGGCCCCTGCTGGACCCGTACACCTACCGCCAGGTAAGAGGACGGCTGCACCACCACTGTTTGATCAGACCAGCTAAAGGGACACTGAAGGACAGGGCCGTGTGTCTCTGCAGCAGTTCGGGTACCAGGACGAGGAGGAGCGCTCCCTCAACTCCCTGGACAGTAACCCGGCCTTCGCGCTCCTCCCCTCCTCCTCACGCTCCAGATCCAGACTGGACTCAGACCGGCAGCTCCTCCAGGACCTGGTGTCCCTGTACCACAGCTCTCCTTCTTCCCCCTCCTCCTCCTCCTCCTCGTCTTCCTCCTCCTTCCTGGATCTGGACTTCCCGTCGGACTATGGCGAGGACTACATGTCCCAGATCAGCAAGCAGCCGCCGCAGCAGGAGGAGGCGGACAAGAAGGCACAGAAGCAGTACGAGGCGCTGTCAGGACTGGACGGTGAGGAGGCGCCCACGTCCCCCTTCAGGAAGAGTCTCAGTGTCTCATGGTGTCTCTTTGTGTCTTTCAGAGCGCTCTCTGCAGAGACTGGCTCTGCTGCTGGATCACTACAGCCTGGACATGAAGCAGAAGGACGACCTGCCGGCGGCTCTGAAGCAGCTGCAGCTGGAGAGCTCGTACGCCGACAAACAAGCCAAAGGTCGGCGCCCGGCGTCACGGTACAGCAGCAAACATCTGGACTCACACTGACCTCCATGTTTTTATTTTTGTGCAGATAAATACGGAAAAAACGCTGCGTCGGGGAAGAAGGTGAGCGTGTGTCTGTCCCGCTGAGGACGCAGGAGGAAGTCTTCTTCTGACATTACATGTCTCCATCAGGTCACAGAGGGATCCATGGCCTATAAGACGTCCTCAAAGGAGGCTCCGCCCCCCAACATCAAGTCCCCAAAACCAGGAGGAGCCCAGAAGGAGGCGCCTCCCACCGCGGCTGCCAGCCAGGACCAGAAGGAGCCGGCGGCGGCGGAGTTCGGCTACATCGTCACTAACCAGAGGTACAGCAGCTTCCTGTTCCATCAGCCAATCAGGACGAGTGACGGCTGGCTGCTGGAGTCTGTGTGTGCAGGCGTGACTGTGTTTGTGTGTCTGTTTGTGTGTGTCCAGCCCCCTCAGTCTGAATGATGGGCTGCGTCTGCTGGTGCTGCTGTCAGAGAGGATCGGCCTCTCCGCCGGCTCCGTCATCAACCTCAGGTAGGACCTGCAGCCGCGTGCTGCCGGCCTGAAGCCTCCGGGTCCTCCTCCTGCTCCTCCTGCTGGTGCTGATGGGATTAAGCTAATCCCGTAAATGAAGTGAACATGAGGAGTTCTGCTGATCTGCATGTGACAGTGCTGCTTACCTCCTGAACCCCGCTGACCTTTGACCCCAAACCCTGCTGCAGATGTCTGCTTCCTGATGTCGCTGACTTCCTGTTTACAGATTAACATCCTGCTCTCCTCTCCGCAGTGTGGTCGGACCCTCCATCACCTTCAGGATCAGACCAAACTCCAGGAACCTGACGGCTGGAGACGTGGCGGACAAAGCAGGTGCGCCGTTGGTCTGACAGGAAGGAGGAAGAAAAAAACCATGAAATGATTTGAATGATTTGTTTCACAGTTGCAGAGAAGAACTTCCTGGAGTCTGAGACGGGCCTGAAGGTGCTGCAGAGCGGCGTCAGAGAGGTGAGTGCACACACGAGGCTGCAGGAAAACATCAGAGAAGAAGAAGAAGCTCATCTGTTCTTCACTTGTCACAGATGAATGATGGGAAGTCGTTGCCCCTGGCGACCAGAGTCCAGCCCGGCTCCCGCTGGGTGTTTGCGACGCTGATCGCGATGGCGTGCATCGGCGGCATGCTGGTGGCGGCCATGACTATCGCCTGCCTGCGTCACCACGCCCACCGGCTGGCGGCGAAGAAGCTGGGTCTGGGACCAGAGGGGGGCAGCTTCAGCCACCAGGAGTACCAGGTGAGGAGTCCCCGCCCCCCCACTCACAGAAAATGTGAGTGAGGAGCAGCATAACAACACAAAGCATGCTCACCAGGACCTGTGTCGCCAGCACATGGCCTCCAAAGGCGCCTTCGGACGCCTGGAAGCCGCCGCGCTGGGCGCTGTGGGGGGAGCCGGCGGCAGCGGAGCAGGAGGTGTAGCAGCTGGCGTGGGCGGAGGAGCGGCGGGAGTCGGAGGCGCCGACTCCAGGGTGAGCAGCGTGTCGTCCCAGTTCAGCGACGGAGCCCAGCCCAGCCCCAGCTCCCACAGCAGCACGCCGTCCTGGTGCGAGGAGCCGGCTCAGGCCAACATGGACATCTCCACCGGTCACATGATCCTGGTCAGTGCCTCCGTCACCTGTCCGTCCAGGTGGGACGCACAGTCTGACGTTGTGTCCTCCTACAGGCTTACATGGAGGACCACCTGAGGAACAAGGACCGGCTGATGAAGGAGTGGGAGGCTCTGTGCTCCTACCAGGCCGAACCGAGCGCCGTGTCTGTGGCTCAGAGCGACGCCAACGCCAAGAAGAACCGCTGCCCCGACTCGGTGCCCTGTGAGTCCCCGATCATGTGACCACAGGTGAGTTAACAGGAGCACAAAGGGTTAAAATGCGCCTGTGCTTCTGTCTGCAGACGACCACTCCAGGGTGAAGCTGAAGGCAGAGATCAACCCGTCACGGTCAGACTACATCAACGCCAGCACCATCGTAAGTCTCAAAGCGTCACCATGGAAATGGTGTGCTTCTTCACAAAGCTAACGCAGTATGGCTCCGCCTCCCCGCAGATTGAGCACGACCCTCGGATGCCGGCCTACATCGCCACCCAGGGCCCGCTGTCACACACCATCTCTGACTTCTGGCAGGTGGGTGTGATGATGATGATGATGATGATGATGATGATGATGATGATGTGTGAGTAGCGCCCCCTGCTGACCCACCTGTCGTGGTTGTGTAGATGGTGTGGGAGAACGGCTGCACTGTGATCGTGATGATGACGGCGCTGGTGGAGGACGGAGAGAAACAGTGTGACCGCTACTGGCCTGATGAGGGCTCGTCTCTGTACCACATCTACGAGGTGAGTGTGTGTGTGTGTGTGTGTGACAACAGTGTGTGTGATCTGTCCTCCTCCTCTGTTTGTCCAGGTGAACCTGGTGTCGGAGCACATCTGGTGTAACGACTTCCTGGTGCGCAGCTTCTACCTGAAGAACGTGCAGACGCAGGAGACCAGGACGCTCACACAGTTCCACTTCCTCAGCTGGCCGGCTCAGGGCATCCCCACCTCCACACGCCCCCTGCTGGACTTCCGCAGGTACTGCACAGCTGCTGCCCCGTCCCTGTGCGATGGAGGACAGCGGTTTATTTTCGACATGTCTGTCTGTGTCATTCTTGTGGTTTGCAGCTAGTAGTCTGGGTCCAGTTGCATAGTCACAAAAATGATCATGGACTCATGTGGCTGCAGCAGGTGGTCCATCGCTGAACTAAAACCCCCTTTTAACCTCCTATCAATCTACGTATTGATCAATAATTTAACCTTTTTTCTGCATACAGGAAGGTGAACAAGTGCTACCGAGGACGGTCCTGCCCCATCATCGTGCACTGCAGGTAGGACAGGAAGAAGAATGCTCCTGTAGTACCTCTTGTGTCCACTGGGTGGCAGACGTTTCATCATCAGCATCCTGTTCTTGTCTCCATAGTGATGGCACAGGCCGGACTGGGACGTACATCCTGATCGACATGGTTCTGAACCGCATGGCTAAAGGTGGAGTGACATTAAGAGTTAAATGCTCATCCACACAGCTGTGAGCTTCAGTCTGTTTGTCCTGCTGCAGGTGTGAAGGAGATCGACATCGCTGCGACGCTGGAGCACGTCAGGGACCAGAGGCCCGGCATGGTGCGCACCAAGGTGAGCGTCCCCTCCTCTTGTTGTCTTTGAGTGTTGGCTGCTGGACTTCAGATTTGTGTCCTCTGATCCAGGACCAGTTTGAGTTTGCACTGACAGCGGTGGCAGAGGAGGTGAACGCCATCCTCAAAGCTCTGCCCCAGTGACACCACCCGACACCACCTGGACCTCCGTCTCCCTCTGTGATGATGATGATGATGATGATGATGACGATGAAGAACGGCGCTGTGCTGCTTCCTGCACGTTGGCCTTGAAAACGCTGATGTCACATAAACGCAGGCGTGTGTCTGCTTTTTAAACGTTTGTGGCGTCTGTGTGATGCGTTCAGGGACCTTCTGATTGGCCACAAACGATTTAAAGAGCAGACCTTCCACCTGACGCTCTGGTAGCTTTTTTCCTTCTCTGTGTTTGAAGTCTTTCAAAATGTGCTGCTGTTTGGATCTCTATGTTTGGATCTGGTAAGAAGCTAAATTTAAAAAAAAAAATCTATATTTGGAATGAAAATGATTTTCCACATATTCTCCTCACCTCTTATTAACACCTGCAGAAAATACAACCCTCCTGCTCTTTATGTGCCATCAGATCATTTCATGTCTGGATATATTGTTGTTTACCTCCTGCAAGATAGAAAAATAAAAAAATAAATGCTATTCATGCTATTCTATTAAAAAAAAATAAAGCTATTTTGTATTTGTGAAACCTTAAATAAATCTTTTCGTGTGTAAGTGTTGCAACCATTCCACGTGACCTCTGCGCCTTTATGTTTTTATTAACCACACACACACATTTATTTATTTATTTGGGCTTTAATATTGTCGAAAATCAGGACGGACACTTCAAGCGGAACGTTGGACAAACGTCGTTGTTTCCGGTCGGTGTTGGAATCCTGCTGCAAACCGGCGGAGGAGGCGCGGCGGGTTTGTAGATGTTGTTGCTCTTTAAAACACGGTTGTTTTATGTTTTATTATGTCTATAAATATGTTTTTAAATCTACAGTAACTGAAATGCATTTTTACTGAGCTGACTTTGGCTGCCAAACGAACTTTTAAGCTCATTTCTGCGGTGTCCGTTTTAAACTAGCTGACTGCAGACAGGAAATAAAAATGCGGGTTTTTTTGCGTTTTGTGTTTTGTTGTGTGAAAGCTGGTGCAGCCGAATTGAAGAGAAACACAAAGTCATACACACGGTTTTAAGCGACGTCATGATTATATTTCGTGATAAAATGAAGAATTAAATTGTTTCTGAATGCAGTCTTTAAAGCCACACTAAGTAACTTTTAGCGTGTGGCTCCCCCTACTGTCTCGTTTTATAACACACTGTGGTAAAAACAGACGCTGTCCCTCACGTCTGTGAAGATTCTCAGTCATCAGATCATTTTCATTCAAATAAAAGGTTGAAGCGGCGTCTGGACTTGTAGAGTT
>JAVQJX010126723.1:0-14884 GCA_036025115.1 Ambassis agassizii
CACCTACATAATTAAGTCACTGGTAACATTGGATATAATGTTCACTTGTGCACACTTTATAGTTCATCTAGCTTGGCTACTTTTTTACCATTTATTTTTTTTTCTCTAATTTTTTTTTCTCTAATTAAAATCAGAAAAGTCATTAACTTACCAATAATTTGGTGGTTGCTGTTCCATATGGGAACACAAAGCACAGAACGGATGTGGAAGTCAGAGAACTGGTCTGCCTGCAAAAAACAGCCACAGTATATAATATATTAATTAGTCAATCAGCATTACAAAAATCCATTTACTCTCAGTTTTGCTTAATAAGAATATGTAGAGATTCTTTTGTAGTACTCGAGTACTTTAGATTTATGTCGTTATTCTTCACAGTGAGGCACTGAAAGCACCTGTTTCATACAGTCGTTTTAAAAACAATAGCTAGGTCTCCCATAATAAATTCACCACTGCACTATTAACTATGTATACACACGTGCCACCTCTAATGGAGAGGGAGCACTACATGGAAATATAAGCACTGCAGGAAGCAAAAGTCAGTGAGGACATACAGCATGTTAACCCTTCAGCCTGTCTGAGCAGCAGTCTTTGTGTTTCTATCACTGTTACTGGACTGATTGTGTGTCAAACATGTCATGGCTGTCCATGCTGATATAGCTGTAACAAGATCAATCAACAGCTCACAAATTAAAAAAAATGGTCCCACCATGTGGTGTCATGTGGAGGATTGATAATTTGGATCTTTGTGTGAGGTATCATCGGTTCAACTGATTGGCGGCCATTTTAATCCATGCTCTTTGCACCTGAATGACTCCATAAGGTCACATGTAAGTCCTTAAGGTCAAGTGCCAATCTCATGTAGTGTCCAATTACTTTAAGTGTAAATTACAAAACACACACTGAGCAGCCTAGTGTCTCATTTCTGGGTTATATATACAGTACATAGACCATCTAGATGACTGTGGTTTTGTGTAGATGTGAATGAGGTACCTCAGCGTCAAAGCGGGGGTCCTGATAAGCGTCACTGATGTTCACAGGTAGACCAGTGGAAGCCACAAGCTCTGCAATGCTGTTGTTGATCAGCCAATCTGAGTATGATGACTTCTCCATGCTGTCTTTAAAACTAGACCAAGAAAATAAGACATGAAAATGACAAACATAATTCAGTATGTTTACATGAATATTATTGTGCTGGTTGTGTGTAGTCCAGATTTTAATCATATTTAAGAGATATACTGTAGACCTGGATGAGGTGTTTACATGTACCAGTAACCTGATCCATTTCTCTTGCTAGCTGAGCAGTTACATCAATTTAACTTTTTTTAATTTTAAATGTTAATGCCACTACAGAGGAGAGTCCAAAACTACTGAACGTGCACATACTGGTATCAGCAAAATCTCCAGTATTGTGCAGTCATGAATGAAAGCTTGCAAACAGACAGTGTTATTCCCCCCCCGTGGACTCTCTTTTACATAATCTTGTATTTAATGAACTTTTCATACAGTAGATGTCAGTAAACTTCCTTTGCAGATTATGAAGTAATGAAAAGTTAATTGTGTGATTGCCTTCCTCATTACCAAACACCCCCGCTCTCTGCCTCAGAAGCACCTGCATTCACTGCTCAGACCTCTATTCTTTTGCAGTTGCAGCAACGTTAAAATGTTCGTTTTGTCTTTTGAGATTAGAATAAATGGAGACAGAGAGAGAGAGAGAGAGAGAGAGAGAGAGAGAGAGAGACTGACGTTAGATCATTTGAATCTCTTTGATATAGTGATACAGCTGTGTGTGGATGTAGCGCGGCAGGGGATAAACCTCATGGGTGTCATGGCAAGACCTCCTTTTTCTGTCTTGGCTTCTAAATACTTAATACTCTTTTGTCTCATGCCTGTCATTTAACAGCATCATTGTCCCCATGAGAGCCGCTTGGGATTGTAGGTGTAGTAAACATCCTACATTATGCTCACCTTTTCAAACGTACTTCTCTAATTGCACACATAAATCGAACAACTTTTGTTAGATATGAATCTCAGAGTGATGCTGTTCTTTTAGACTGAATTGTGCTTTGTGTTTTATTAGTGAAACAGAAACACACATCAGTGTACTAATTTCTTAATATTGGTATTCTTTGTGTACTGGTATTTTTTGATTACTGGTACAGCTATGAGTACTGTCTTAAAGTGACCATATCAGTTATGGCAAGTGCAGGACTTGGGGGGGGATTATTTGTCTTCCTTTCAGTGTTGTTTTCATCCATAAACATCCCACACAATATTAAGCCTCTCTTTCTCTACTCAGCCGTGCCTTGCAGTAGAGAGAAGCAGCAAAACCCAATTAAGTAGGGCTGCCTCAGTATGCTTTCTATTCAGAATCAGCACATTACTCCCACTGCACTACCAAAGAGTCCATTTTTATACTTATTCTTTTTTTTGTTTCTGTGCACATTTTATAGGTGCCAAATGTGAACAACGGGTAAGATGTGAGGGTGAGAAAGGGGAAAACTATTTTTTTTTCATCAGGCCAGTGGTTTTTAACACCTAAACATACCTTGTTTCAGTGTCTGCGCTGCACTTAGGAGACAGCAGCTCGAACGATTTGGTAAATTTTACTACCTGCAAATTATAAAAGGGAAAAAATCACTAAAGCTCATGATACGACAGATACCGAACAGTGTTTACTGAAAAAAAAAAGAGAGAAAAGAGGCAGAACAGACATGCACAAATATACTGACAGACAGATATGCAGCAGGACAGCTGAGCGAAAAACAGTACCGGTGACTCAATGTCCTCCAGCAACTGAACAGAGCAGCGCTCGCATTTAAGCAGTGTCTGGGCACGGTGCATGATCTTCCTGACAATCTTCTCCAGGTCAGTCTGTTCTTCAAACAGATCATTGACTACCTCCAAGAGTGCCTGAACATCAGTGACAGAAAAAGATACCACAGGCATTATTCAATCACAATCTGAAAGCACAGCAGCCTTTAAATAAAGATGTTTTGCCTCGCTCAGCTGTTAGAAACTGATCATTGTCATTACCCTTAAACTATGAACCAACAACATGACTACTTTCCACAATAAAAGTAAATGAAGCTCTTTATCTAAGGTGCTGCTGATTCAACTGAATGCAAAGGCATATAAAAATCATATGGTGTAAAGAGAGCGCCACTCATTTTTCTCCTCCGCTCACTGAACTGTTCTGTTCTCATTATGTTCACTTCCATCACAGATCAATGTGTGACATGAATTAGTGCGTTTCTTAACCTCCCCTTAGAGATTTAGATCATGAACCGGGTCCTCATCTGGATACAGGCCCATCCCCAACCCCCCATCCACAGATCCAGAGAAAATGTCCACGCAGGTCTGCATGATCCTCAGTGATTCCCACTGCAGTGGCAGCAAGTGGGCTGCTGCTGATCAATACACTGCCTTGATGTCAGCATCAATGGTGAGGTGGTGGTGGTGAGGAAGGCGGGGGGGGGGGGGGCATGCTGATCCTAGAGATGAGGGGAGGGTTATTATCCCGGTCCAGCCATGTGGCTCTTACCCGGCTCCTGTCGTACTCCTTCCGTGAGGCGGCAAAAAGTTGTGCGTTGGATATCGCGATGCCACAGAAAGGCAGGTACATCTGCAGCACCTGCGAACATAAACCTATTATTTATCAGTAAGAAGAAAAATATTTGGAGTCATAAGAAACGCCCTCTTCATTGGCATTATTACTAAGATAAATAAATCAATTCAGCTGACCCTTTTGACTGAACAGTCATGGGCTGATGACATAAATTTCTTATTTCACTCATATTTCATATCACAGTTGCTGTGGCTTAATGAGTTACCATGTATCCTGAAATCGAATGTAATTTAAAAACCTAATTTCTGTCTTTCTCACCGCTGTTGATTCATAATGGATATCAATATACAAGTGGCTGCAGCCGCCTGCTGCTAGGACAACCACAACGTGTGGCTTAAATTCTATATGACGACAATTACCCCACAACACAACCTTATCTGAGACGCATTCAGCCCCTATAACATGGAATCAATAGAATTTAGGTGGTGTGGCTTCCTCATGCTGCCTCTTTGTTTAGTTATCTAACTTTAGCATCTGACTGCTGTGTAAACAATACAATCACTACAACAAACCCACTAATATTTACCAGCCTTCAGCCTGACCTGAGGGTAGGGCACCACAACAATACATGAATGGGAAGTTACTCAGCTGCACCCGCTGATACTGGGATGTCTTTTTCTTCTTCTACAAATGATAATGTATCACTTACTCATCTGAGATACAAATGAACATGTGACATACAAACCTATAGTGTCACATGGGAATGACAGAACATTGTCGGTCCAGTGGTTCAAATCAGTTATTTCTATTTGTTTAAGGGGCGTAAGGCTAAAAATATAAAACATAATACAATAATATAGCAGCATAATACGTTTGGAAGTTCTTACAGTTGATTAGTAAATTCACATGACAACCTGACATGAAAATTATAGACCTGAAATGGCTTCACAGACAGGCAAAGGTTGAGAAACTCTGCTCTAATTGCTACAATTTCCCTTCACAATCAAGCAGGTCTCCCAGGTTAGCTTTAATTTATACATCTATATTTCAGTGACGCTGAATTTCAGCTGCACATTTCAAGGTTTCACATTCTCATCGTCTCATGAGAATTCACATTCTTGTCATTTGTAAACTAGATCTTATAAAAACAGCTTGAAACGTGTAAGCTTACTCCACAGTTGAAATAAGTCACATGGCTTTATTGTACTTGAATCAGTTGCAGCAATGTGTTTATGGTTCTGCTGTTTTAAACCATCAATCATCAGCAGAAAAAAAAAGCACAAGATAAATAATTAAAAACATAATGTAATGTGAAACATTATACTGCTGTGCTAATGGGTAAATAAACTTGAAGCGGTCATGCCTCATTGTTTTCAGACAGTGAAAACAGATGATGCTGTGCAATGCGTCCATACATAATGCCATTTCAGCTGTCCAATGGAATTCTCTAATAATGATCTTTCAGAAAGGCAGTGGCCATCAATACCAAGAGCAGGAGCAGATTCATTAGCGAGCAGGACTTTGGGGATCCTGGCTATGGATCTGCCTGTGGAGCTAACAGGCAAATGCAAGGAAAGCACTGCTCGCTCTAATTACATTCTGTCAGGCAGGCCATTATACAAGGTTGCATTACAAACAAGATGTTTTTTTTCCCTGAGACCTCTGGACTGACCAGTAAAGAGTGGTTTAATAACAAAACTAACTGAGCGTGGCCTCGGGGACTGTCAGTTCCTCTCACCTCAATGACTTCCTTTTCCACAGCTGGAAATTACATATGCACACACTATGTTTCTCCATGTCTCAGAGGTGTGCTCTTAAGCTGAGGCCATCATTGGATAAAATGTCTGATCACACAGGGATCTTTAAATAGGCACAACAAAAGATTATTACTTTAACAACAAACTGATGTACTGTTTTATGATCAATGAAAACTGCACATGAAATGCTTTTATGAAACACTTCATAGAAACTGCACTGAGATCAGCAGTACTCCACTGACATCAACATCAACCCCGCTCTGCACTGACACAACGCTGTTTACACATGCTAATTTCTTGGCAGAGAAAATGAGTATAATTAATTAACAGTAACAAAATAGTAATATTCAGTTTAATGAGACAGTATGGCGGTGAATGAAGAATTTGTAAATCCAGTCACACACGTGCTGTGCATCTAACAGAACATCTGCATGAGGATAACACACACTGTCTAATGTATCAAGAGGCAAAGAAGAAAAGATAATAATGCAAGAGATGGAGCAGGATATGGTCAGTTTTGGTAGATAATGAGACATTGCAATTATACTGCTCACGGGTCAAACCATTATTCAAACTCTCCAAGGGTCTCCAGTTGTGCGTGGTATCAACAAAACACAACAATTAAAGCAGAGTCAGACAAAACAGTTTTATATACAGGTATTATCTTTGTGTGGGTCCACAGTCCAGTCAATCCTTTAAAATGACATATGTTATCATGTAATGCTTAAAAAAGTCACATGTTACATTTTCTTCCATAAAAGCAGAGCTGCAGCTGTGCTGTACGGGTAGCTTCCAGTGCTCTCTGATGCTAGCATTGCGTTTCATTACTAATTCAGCTGTAGCCATCCCAGGCATTAGTGTGATGCTAATGCAATGTGAAACACCCTCAAAACAAGGGAAACCAAAAAAAAAAAAAGAAAAAAAAGGAATTCCTACAAACAATGAAAAAAAACTACAGCGGTTGGCTGCTGTGAGACCTCTGAAATAAAAGCACAACTAGCTTTGTGCTTTCATGTTTCATCTTTCATCCTCCCTTTAGGGGCTCATGCAATAAGAGAGCAAGTCAGTGTATCAGCTTGTCACTGCCTTGCCGCTACATCTATTCAAGCATGCTGATGGACTGTACACGTGCTCCTCGTGCCTCTCTGATCATTCAGAAGCTGGATCAGTGTGAGATATAACACCCACGCTCACTGCTTTAATACATTATATTTGAGGGTTACATTCATTCACAATTATGTTTGTTGCGGCATGAAGGTGTAAAAAATACTCAATGGTTGTCATCCAGCAGCCTCTCATATTTGGGGTTGGCTAAATTCTGCTACAAATCTTTACTGGTTTGGCAACCATTCAGAAACACATAAGTGATGCAATCTAAGCTGTGACACTAAATGAATCACTGACTGTCCCACTCAGCACTTAAGTGAAGCCTTAACAATACTCAGCAACATGTATAAAGGCATCATTCTTTGTTGTTGTTGTTCCTGTACTGTACTGTCTGAAGCAACATATATGATCACTCTGGAGAGGTAGTTTAAAGACAATGATCAAAACTCGTAGCTAATAAGCCAAACTTCTCCCACCTGCAACAAGTGTCTCCACATTTTTACCATGGTGATGCATCCTGCCCTGACTGGGAAGTTATACATACCACTATTCACCACAAGAGGGCGCATTACAACGCAGTTTGTTTCAAAATTTGTTTTTTCTACTGTTCTACTGAGGACGGGCAGCACATGGCTGGGTGAGTTCCTTAAATGATAAGTATCAGATACATTGAGTTTAGACAAGGGGAACAAACAGAGAACGAGCAAACATTGACTTCTGTTTATCAAAAGACAGATATGTTAGCGTTGCTTGTCAAATATTGAAAAGATGTAAGAGGGAAAGACAGTTGTGAGAGCAATGCATCCAAACACAGACTGCAACCCTGAGTGATCTCTGCACCCGTATTAAATGATGTATTACGAATCATTTATTATGAGGTGGTCCTTGTATAGTTCCAGTTTTAGAGGACAGTGCTTTGCCATGCATTTAATAAATGCTGGACTATTCTATCCTATCCCATAAGAATGTCTGATTGGTTTAATGTAACAAACAGCACCACAGAAACAAAAGGGACACGCAAACTTTTAACTGAATCTAACAATAAATATAAATGCTTCATGTTTGTGTGTTGCGGTGCAAACAATAACACAGTGTACAAAATATGAAAAAATCCCCTGTTCCACTTTGTTTTATTATCTCTGCTTCTGTAAACTTGTGAGTGTTTAAACACTGACAGTAATCTCGAATGACAGTTCACATCGCTATAACCCTGCCGTGCTTGTGCAGCACTACTAAACAGTGTTTGTCTGCCAAAAAAGAACATCCTTGAAATGCCACACATGAATCATAAAACATGTGCATTACTGTAGGGCTCCGCTTTGCTCTGAGCTAGACTAGACAACATGCTGCACTAATAACCGGCTTTGCTAGCAGCTCTGTGAAGCTTTGTATCATCATCATCATGACAACTTGCTTACAACTACAATGTGAACATGCCGACGTTTTTGCAGGTTCGGCATGTTAGCGTGCTCTCTGTTAGCTTTACATCATGTGAACATTTGATCTGATGATGGTGTTAAAGGTAAGTTAGAAAAATAATGTCAATGCAAAATTTTATGCTGATATTCAGCTAATCATAGTCTGTACTCACACGCACATACACAGGAAGTTTACACACGGTATGGATAGGACAAACGTCATCATCACAACAAGGCAACTTGAACTTTGACCCTCCAGCTGACATCCATTACAGCCCAAACTGAAAATGATTCAAGAAAATGTGCAAAATGAGTGTGCACTTTAGTTACTCTGTAATGTTATTTCAGCAACGAGTTTGTGGGTCAGAAAATCTTCAATCTGCAGAGCTCCTATACACTCTGTATCACTGTCCGCCAAAAGTCCAAATACAGACAAAGACGGGGAGCTGAGGTGGGCGGGGAGAACCACCTGTCATTCAAAGTGGTTACGCCCATAATTTTATGTCAGAATATAATTGAAACACTTTTTTTCTATATCGAAATGTTCTCTTGTTTGTTCATTGTAGCATTTTACACTATTACACGATGATTATCTGTTCATTGTTTTATTCAACAAAACACTGCACCTACCCTCAGGAAGACGAATTGCTCAATCTTGCTGTCCTTTCAGTCTTGAGCAGCGTTTCTATTTATACATGCAAGAGAAACAGTCTGAACTAAAACTGCCACAAATGTTATTTCTATCTGCTCAGTGCTCAGTAAAGTTGATTGATTCAGACATACAAAGCTTCTTTATGGGAGGGGGTGGGGCTTGTAGCTGAGATGTGATGCGTGCAGAAAACAAAACATTTAATACACAAGGATGGAGAGGATAATAAGAGGCTGTGAGACAAAACAAGCGTGATGAAATTACCTTCTCATCGTCTTCGGTGAAGAGCTCTCCACTCGAGGTCTTGTTGATGGCCTGAGCAACTCCAATGATCTCCCCGTCACTGTTCCTTATGGGCATGCACAGGAGGGACTTGGTTTTATAGCCTGTCAGCTTGTCAATTTCATCACTGAACCTGCGATCCTGCGACACAAAATAAAGACACAATGTAAGCACTATATGTTGGAAAAAGGCAGCTGTTTTCTTTTCTTTCTTTTTCTTTTTCTTTTTTTTAGTAACATATAAGACTCATCAGGACAACAAGACCAAAGGCAGCTTTCACATTACTTTGAGGTTTGCTTTGAACATTTTGACCATTATAACATGACTGACTTCAGGAAGTTTTAAGTTTGGGCATTTCTAGTGTAAATGTTTGGACATCAAAGAGTCTCATAGAGCAAACAACAAACAAGAAAGAGGAAGTTTTAATGTATGTGAAGCTGTTTCTACTGAGACTGTTTATGTTCTGTCTCATAATGATTTAGAAGCTGGAAGAAAATGACCTATTTCTATAACGTGCACACACACACACACACACACACAGAGGAGCCAGCACCTGGTAAGCATCAGGGATGTTCACCGTCTCTCCGTGCTCAGCCACATATCCAATGATCCCTTTCCCCCACGGCACCTGAACCTCGTCTGAATTCATTGAGGGCAAAACTGTGGTACCAGCGTGCACGTCAAAGAATTTGGACACTAGTGTTTTCTTGTTGCCCGTCCCCTCTACTAGAAACAATGAGCACCGGTCTGCGTCCACCATAATACAAACAAACACGAGGATTTTGTAGCTAAGACTCGTTAGATCCAAGTCGTTAGAGATGTCTTTTACAAGTTCCAGGAAAAACTCTCTTTCGTTGTGTTCTTTGAGGTAATATTTAAAATCCACGGCTGTGGACGGATACTGAGGGATGTTGACTCTGGACTCCAGCAGTGCGCTCAGGATGTGCGCAGTGGTCGGCGGCAGGGAGCTCGCTTTCCTCAGCAGAGCTCTCCTCCTCATGCTCGTCAGCGGCTCCTGGGCCCTGGAGTTCACATGTTCGTCGTATGTCCTGTTGACATTAATGGCCTTGGATCTGGCGAAAGTTTTGCGCAGCTCCTTCTGGGACGCTCTCCGCTGCAGACCGTCACATTTGCTCGCCCAGCTGTCCTTACACGCGTTGCTCTTCTCATCTCTCGGCTCGGCTGGAGGAGCTGACGCTGCAGCGGCTGTTGCTGCAGGACTTTTACTCGCCTGGTGATTCTTGAGCCATTTCTCTACCATGCTATAACTCCCCTTTCTGTTCAGGTAGTCCTCGAATAACTCAGGATGCGAGTCCAGAAAACTTTCCACGTCAGAGAACACCATATTTGACACTGCCATGTCTCTTCTTCTGATGGTCCTCAGTGAACCAAATCCATGAAGCCGCGCGGAGAAATATCATCTATGAAGCTTTAATGAGGGTTAAAGTAGAGAATCGAGTGAATAGGCTACCACAACTTCCAAGCGGCATTATGCTGGGAACACCCCTGGAGCTCTGGCTACATATCCAGTTTCCACTCCGTCCTTAGAGGGATGGAGACTCCCTTTGCGCACCAGCGTATTCCTCCACAGCATCTCCACGGCGTTCACTTCATTTTAAAATGATTAAAGCTAATCTTTTGTGGAACAATGCAGAAATTAGGTTAGACTAGCGTCGACTATCACGGGCACTGGAACTCTGACACAGAGCCGCTCTGAAGCATCACCGTCGTGCGGCTCTTCTTGTGTGCAAATGACGCTGGCTGTGGTTGGCTCGGTCCCGCTGATGCTCTCTTCTTCGTCACACAGGCAGCAGCTCAGTGTTGCTTCAGCTCACAGCCCCTCTGGCCATTTGAACCGTTTGCCCTCCTTTAGAGACACAATGTGGTGCTGATGGTGCTGAAGATGATGATTGGACTAATTAGGGTAAATTCACCAATCCTCTTCACAGATTGCAAACAGGCAAAGGCATAAAATGGTGGGTGTTGTGTCCTTTGGTGATCAGGACTTTCGGTGGTGTTGGAAATTTGAAACCTCTTTAAAAGCTATACATCACCATGTGAAGTGGATTAAATCTTATAATGCTCAAAAGTCTTTGCTGTTTGACCCAAAGTCAATCTTGCATTTAGTGCTTACAATAAACGCCGCAGCTCAGCAATACGTTTATTTCACCTCAAACTTTTACAAATCCGCAGTGTTGTATATCATTTCGATTTGTAACAGCGACTTTAATTGGCAGCGTGAGCATGTCAGAAAATCAAATTCCTTTATACAAAATTATTAGTGGGCTCTGTGTGTGGGTGCGTCGTGTGAACGCTAGGGGGAGTCATACACCACAATGTGAGAGCACAGATCACAAGACGAGTCTTGATTCAATTCGTAAATCATGACAGAAAACAAAAACACTAGTGTTACACCACCTTTTTATTTGAACAAGAGCCAACAAATTTAACATGCAGTGTCCAAAATAACAAAACACTCAGTCAATCTCTTGTAAATTAGGTTACAAAGTGATGATGAAGCCTTTCAGGACAAGGTGGAGTTTAAATAACACGTTCATGGAGACATTCCTGTTCAGGCATGAGGGGAAGTCACCTCCTGAAAAAAAGACAACCTGCATTCCACCGTCTGAAAGAACCAGGCTCATGTTCAGAACAAAAATACTGTTACACAAGATAAAAGAATATGTATTAGCTGCACTGGTGGATAAAGGACGAACATACCAGCTCCCAACTCACTCTTTGACACAACTGTATCCATGAGAGCACCTCTTGTGGTTCCTTATCAAATGTGTGTATGTACAGATTTCTTCCAAGTTGGTGGTGTTCATATTGAGTAAATTGGGTTTATTTCAGTTATCAATGTTTTTCTTAAAATTATTCAATATCAAGTCAAATGTGTAGTGTCAAATTTATTTATGAAATATTAATTTATATTTAAAAATGACAAAACACTAATGAGGCACAGAAGCAGAAAGGCATATTCATTTTTTGCAACAAACGACTTATAAACCAGGAAGATACAAGATGACATTTAACAAACAGCTTTCAGTCCCTGCATTCTGAATGCACAGTATATCAATTTAATAATTCTACGGAAGAAATATGTTAAAACCAGGCGATATCACCTCAAGGGGGAAATCATATCAGAAACAGGGGCACAGCTGTGACAAAGATGACAACTTGACATGCCAACACTACTCCAACTGGTTGCTGTTAATGTGAAAAAAAACAAAAACAGTCCTGGCATCTTGAGTGGTTTTTCCAAGACACAAAGATGGACAGATGAAGATGAGTTCCTTATGAAGTTGCCGACTTAAGATATGCTATAAGGTCAGCTCGCTCATTCTTCTTTTTGATGCCAGCAAAGATCATCTTTGTGCCTGGAATGTATTTCTTAGGGTTCTCCAGATAAACCATCAGGGTGTCCTCATCCCAGATGATGCCTGCAAGTAAAAATGAGACGGTGAAGAAGAGCACTTAACATCAAACATAATAAGTAAAGCTACCAAAATACTGCATACATACCTTTGCTTTTGTTGGCATCAGTGTAGGAGAAGCCTTCAGCCTGGCCTGTTTTACGTCCAAAGAGCCCCCAGAGGTTGGGTCCAACCTTGTGCTTTCCGCCGTTCTCCACAGTATGACACTGAGCGCACTTTTGGACAAAAGCCTTCTTACCCTTCTCAATGTCTCCAGGCATTGTTTCTAGCAAAGATAAAATACACACAATATAAGAAATATTGCATTAAGATATACAGTATAAATTAATAATACAATACTATGCTGTCCTCCAGCCACCAGGGGGCAGTCACGTCCCATGAATGAAGTCCCCCGGCAATATTACAAAACTTTCCTGTTATAACACAGACTCCAACATGGAGTGAAATCCATGTAGAGACAATTTTACTACCGTGATGATATCATGGGATACAACAACTTTTAAAATTGCTATTAGTTTGTCAATTGTATGACATTTAACTAAGCTCGAATAAAGTTAGATAGCTTAACATCGAGCGAAACCTTATGATGAAACTACAGTCGAATTAAAACGTGCCTGATGCAAATATATAAAAACTCGTTATGTTTTTATACAAGTTACTAACTGCAAGTTTAATAATCTTCCCCGGAAACAGACCGACCGGTCGATACCACGTTTCATCAGGAGCCGGCAACGGCCAAATTTAATACACAGGAAAAGTTAAAAAATAAAAATAAAAAAAACAAAGAATAAACAGGCTACTCAGTATATTGATGATAATTGTAGTACCTGTTATTGTAATGTACTCAGTCGACTTGAAGTGACCTTAGCTCCTCGCTTTGTCCTCCACCGGTTCAGAGAGTTTCACGAGCGTGCTTCCTTCTTTCCCCTGAAATTACTCACGCTCTGAACGTCAGCAGTCAGCTGACCTGTTTCATCATCTGCGCCACGTCACGCACACGCCCGTTCAGCGTCAGCTGCGCAATGAAAAACGTGTTTGTAACTCATTGATTTATTTCTAATGACACATTGGAAGAAAAAGTTCACTGTGCACTCCTTCAGGTGCATCTGACTCAAACAATATAAAGAATATATAGAGAATACATAATATATAGGCTATAGATATAGATATAGCCTAGATATAGATATAGATATATGCTCATTTTTTTCACTGCATCAAAACATAGTGACCTTACAGGGCCACATATCATATTGTTTTCCCTCTCATTTACATGGTTTTCAGACATTTATATACATTGTTAAATTAATCGGCCAAACAGCAGATAGATATGCTCTCAGCTATAATTCAGCATATAATGCAGGATACGATGTCTAATATTCTAGAATAAAATGTGTGTTAGGTCACTGCTAGAATCATTGTTTCACAATTAATAGACTGTCTGTGTCCTCCCACACACTTTCAGTGATTTCAGCCTACGCAGGATTCGTGTGATTCCCTTACAGGTCTACAGTGAAAAGCCTTCAAATGAGCAGTTTGACAAGGGGTATTCAGATCATGACGTGTTGTGAGACAGAGGAAAGCTTTTATTAGAGCATGTCAGAGTTAATGGGGTGAGATGTGACACCTGATCATTTTTGAGACAGACACAGACAGATGGGACGAGTTAATAGCTATTTTTGCCTCCTGTCTTAAGTTTGGACATAAAAGGTTCTTCATAAATCCGTCTGTGTGTGAAAATCTCTGGAGTATTGTTGCAGGACACTGATACCAGAGAATCAAACCCTAATGAGCACCAGAAGAAGCTCAGGTCACTGCACATTCAAGCACTCAAACAATAACAAGCTGATTAAAAATTGGTTAGTGCAGTGACTTGTTTGAAATGTTTGCTGTATGTTTTTATTTCAGTTTATTGTTTAGTGACACCGACCAAGATGTGTTCTTCTTTTAGGCTGATAATGCAAACCAATTAGAATCCACATTCACTAGTTTCTGTATCCATAAATTATTTTATAGGTTTGCTTCTTATCTTCAGAAGTGGTGACACATTGAGATCATACTGATATCTTCCATAGCCTCACATTTGACCCAGGTGTATTTCAACACAAAATATATTAGTAGCATTGATTAGCTTGTAACTTTACAACACTTAACTTGCAGCTTGGACACTCGACAGTAAGAGGGCGAAGGAGCAAAGGTTTTGCCATACAAAAAGATGACACTGTGTGCATTTTGTCCTTCTCCTTTGTCCTTCTTTTAAAAAAAATAAAATAAGAAGAAAAAAGCCTGTTTTAATGCTGTTTAAAGTATCTAGTGCAGTATAAAGCACAACAAAAACACTGTCAGTGCTTTCTAATTATCATGTCAGTAGTCATGTTCAAAATACACTGTTGTAAATGATGATGTGTGAAGTAGTTGAATTGCTCTCAGAGGACAAATAAAATTCTTTGATAGAGTACAGAAATCGTGGAAGCTACATCTGACATGCAAACAGCTCTGTGTTACAGAATGATGACTACATGGGAAACATTTGAGGTCCCAGTAGACTATATTAGGCTACCATTTAATACCAAAGTACTTCTTTATTTTATTTTATTTTTTTGCTTAATACGCAGATTAATTGTAGAATTGTATTATTGTTTACCTTCTTCTTCTTCTTCTTCTTCTTCTTC
>JAVQJX010126752.1:0-23145 GCA_036025115.1 Ambassis agassizii
TTCGTTCCATAGTGCTTAGTTTGTAGCAACCCTTCAGCTGTTTTCAAAAAACGTTATACCACTGTGCTGAGACATTTTCATCAGCACTCAAAACAAATTGAAGGTTTATTAGAGAATGATAACTTAATCAAAGCTTTTGTCTAACAAGCATGTCTCTTTAAAAGTGTTGCATTTGACCTTTAGATCAACATGGTTGTCACGATTATCAGTGTACATAAATGGGAAAAAGACTCCACTATATATTAGGCATTTAGAGAATGTGTGTGTATTCCTATCTGTTCTCCTGAAAACACATGACGTGCATATCTGTGCGCGTTCCAGGTAAGACTTATTCCTCCTCCACCTGTTTGTGGAACCCAGAAACACGGCAGACAAAAGACTGTGCATCATGACTTAAATCAGAGACAAGAGCAACACGTTCACCTGCTGCGTGTGCCTGATAGAAAATACCAGGATGTTGAGTCTTAGCCTGATGGTGATTGGAATATTGGACAATATATGTGTCCTACCTACTTGTTCTTTGAATTTTAGTGTTGTGGTGCACCACAAACGTAAGGAAAAATGTGGTATTTGCTGGAATTACACAGACTGTCACTCACTCTGACAAGCATGTGAGGGAAGGGTCCTCTGGAGTTTTCTGGCACATTGATAGGTGGGATGACCCAGTCTCTCTTCTGCCGCCTCAGCCCATTGACAGAAGAGCCTCTCTGATGTCTGCGAGGAAACTTGATAACTCTGGGTTGGGAGTCCCACACTCTCGACAGCATTTCTTCAATGCCCATCTGAAAGGAGAAAGCGCCATTTATACTCTATATTATATCATGCCACAGCTTGCATTGAAAAACTTTGTGTTACCATTTGAAGATTGTTATTTTGCAGTGACAGACTGGAAGATGAATCTATAATGTCCTGCAAACTGACGAGTATTCCCTTTGCTGGAATTCAAAGTAAACTACTGGGTGTCATGCTAACAATAAACAATTTCAGGAGAGTGGCAGGGGTGAGCGCAAGGAAGTAAAAATAAACATTTTTTATCATTGCTGCTGGTTCACATTTCTTGAGGCCTGTGGCAGGACACCTGAGCCAATCTGAGCCTGCAGCTTCTGCTTATGAAAGTGAGACACCCCCAGGCTACATGGCTGGGTTTTGTCCATAGAGGTGCTGTGCTTTGTCCATATCTCTGCACAGATTTTTCAGATAGACAACATTATTCCTTCCCCTTCCTGTCCTTTCCATCCCTGCTGAAGACTGAAAACACTGTGACACCTTTCTGAATCTGTTCATTAAATAAAATAGGAAATGCTGTAATAAGAGCATCTGACTGCTGCTTTATCCACACTGCAATATGAGGCTTTACAGTTATCATGATATATATTTGAGCCATTATTTTTTTAGGCATATTCTTATTTTTGACCCTGCAGCAACTTTGAACATGTTATGACAGATGTTTTGTGTGTTATGGGTGTATACAGCCCCCGCAGCCCCAGCACTGACTCCACCAGCTATAGCTACTCAGCTATAGCAGATTGTGCCAGCTGAAATAAGGGTTAGAAGGGTGTGTAAAAGACTCAGTGTTTTTCCTGCGATTGCTCTATGGTGTCCTCCTGTGTAAGATGGTTGTATTGCTGTAATCCACCTAATCCTATTGTTGTTGCTGCACCCTGCGTACACACATACATGTTCACTGGCACTGTGCTGCTGTCACCTGAAGCGCAGTGGAAATCCTCCTACTCATCCCACCTGGAACACACACAACGCACTCACAGGGGCACATGATGCTATGCCAAACACAGGCCAGCGAGTTCTTCCTATCTATATACACCTACTTCGCCTGTGAGAGAGGCTAACTGTAAGAGACACCCGAGCATACGCAGGGAATAATTTATGTCTTTTGTTTTAACTCCTTGCACATTCACAGCTCAGAGAACTGCAGGCTCAGTGCTGGTCTCTGCGCAGCCAGGGCAGGAGCGCAGCATAGAGAGAGCAGAGAGGGAGCAGAGAGGGAGCAGAGAGGGAGGAAGGGTTAGAGGACAGAAAGAGGAACGAGGGGACCAGATGTGTTTCCCAGATAAGATAGCCCTCGTTCCAGCTCCACTCATGCAAAACTCACACAGGTACCGACTGGCACAGGGGAAGCAGGGTGTGCCAGTCCGCAGGTGGAATCAGTCTGTGTGTGTTTCTGTGGAAGTGTGTGTATTTGCAAATGTTCATTTAGAACCAATAAAAAAAACAAGAGAAAGTAAACAAGCATGTAAACATTACAAACATGCATGTGACATTCAGTGCATATGCACAGATGCAATACATATGATGTCACTGCACTGCTCTTCCTCATCTACACACAGCCCACAATATGCAGCTACCATGATAAGTCCTTATCTGCCTTTCCAGCTATCAGCAAAAAAAAAAAAAAAACACAATGAAAAGATGCTCCATTGACCAATCAGCCTGCTGACGAAGGCCTGTTGATAACAAGGTGGAGGCGTTCAACTGGACAGGCCTCAACATTCCTCTGGAAGAAATGAAGAAGAGAGATGTTCAGGCAGAGAGACGGACAATGAAAGGGAAATGTCCTTTATTGTGAGTCTGCTTGTGGATGATATCAGCTTCGTGTGACTGTCATTTTCAAACAGCATGGCATATGATTGGCTGTTGGAATTGTGACAGTGTCAGAATTACAAAGAAAGAAAAAGTGGAACAGGCTCTCAGTGTGCTTGTGAAAAAACTAGGTGTTTATTAGAGTTTGTCATTTTTATTCTTTTGTCTGAATGTGTGTGAATGCAGCATGTGCATGAGTTCAGTCATGCTTATGTGCCTTAGGAAATCATGTGTGCTGGCCTTGATACAAGCATGTGTGTGCATGTACAACTGTGTAAAAATAATGCATGAACATATGTGTGGGTGAGTGTCCCAGTCTGCCTGTGTATGTGCTTGAATACAAGGCAAGGAGTCAGTTAGTGTGTCCCTGATGTGCTAGCAGGGCTCCTGAAACCCAAAAGCAAGCAGGGCCAGCTGGCAGCTTTCTGCTCACAGGCATCCTGCACATTGCTGGGGCATTCTTCAGGCCTGCAGTCCCTGAGCCCTGGAGCTGACATCTGGAGGTTATCAGTCTGACAAACAGGCAGAGCAATACAATAATCATGTGTGCTCATTGCCCATTCTGTGTTCAGTATGGCTCTGAAAACATTTGATGCAAGTATTTTGCTTCATTTTTTATGTTTTTGCTGCTCCTGTTCTCTTCTGTTCTCTGCTCGCTCACTGACACACAAAAAAAGATCACATACAAGGCTTCAGTAAGAACAATATTCTCCCATGAGAAAATCTTTCAAAACTAAAGTGAAGAAAAAACATTTTGAAATATTCAAATCAAATGTTCTATTAAACGAAAAGCAGCAAAACTCTTTTTGTTGTTATTTGATTTCTGGTGTGGATTGTAAACATAATCAGGCTATAATCACAAAGTTTAAAAAAGCAATCATCCAAACTCTGTTGCTGCTGCTTTTCAATGACCAGTGGACCCCGGGGTCCTACGTTCCAACCTGCTGCCGGCTTCCGCTCTAATCTACCTTGAACAGGTGAGGCTGTCTGGGGAGAGTGCGGTAAAAATGCAAATCAAATAAGCACTAAAACCCGTTCCGGCAACCAGTCGACTCCAAATCCAGTGGTGCATAACTGATGGGCTCTAAGCTGGTGGAGAAGGCAAACCAACGTGCCATGAAATCAGTACGAGCTGGAGAGCACTCAACGAGAGGCCCTACCTGTGTGAGCCCTGATAGCCTGAGTACATAAACACAGAGGAAAGGACTTTCAGGCCAAAGAGGCTCTACACATCAATTGCTTTAGTATTGTACACTGGGAAATTAAAATACTAAAATTAGCTAGTGGAGCACATTCCAAGTATGCTGATTTCTGCTTCTAAAGCACAACAGCCAGATATGAAGCCAGTTATTAAAAGCAAATCAGCACATTGTCACTGCTGCTATAACAAAGCAAGCACAGAAAGAGAGGAAGGCACACTTTGGTATATTCTGTGCTGAAGCCAGCTCCTCTGAGTGGAGATGAACCAAGAGTACAATTTGTTACAGCGCAACAGCTCTCTCTTCACTTTATCTGTCTCTTCACAGAGCCAGGGTGAACAGAACAAGCTGGTATTTTCTGCTGTCTGTCTTTTAATCGCCACTGGAAAAAGGAGGACATCCTCAGCTGTTTATATTCTTTGCTGCCGTTGCCATGTTTATTGCGCTGAAGGTTGCGGTTTGGTGATGCGATTATGATAATCTCTTTCTCTAAATAACTATTGACTTTCAGAACAAAGAGATGGGCTCAGATAACTACTCGCCTCGGAGTGTGTTTGTAGTGCTAGAAAATGAAAACAGGCCACACAGTTGAAAAACACAGCGCTGCTTTGATAAGACTGATAAATTTATAACTTCAGTTCCCAAAAATCATGTGAAGTCAAGGCACGAAACCACACATAGCAAACTCCTGTTCACTGACTTAAAGACTTAAATGTATGGTGCTGTATGAAAATGGGACAACGATTTAAGAGAGTAAGGTATCAGAAGGAAAAGGGTAGATTTTTGTTTCTAGCTGCTGCCTGTTTTGACAGATAAATTGAGACCTCAATAGAGATACAGGTATTGATTGTAAAAAATGTTCTGACTGTATAGGATGAATTTTTACATAACATGAAGCATTAAGGGTGTGAGCACTTACATGCTGCTTGTCCACCACAGCTCCACTCACACCCCACCACAGCCATCACACTGAGCATCAAACTGGAGGAGTAGTTGTTTTTTAACTCTGAGACATGGCAGGTTAGACCACTAGCTATGTTGATGAAGTTTTTCCACAGTGTGTGCTTAGTCTAATTGCCTTAGGTAACAGCAATGCTTTCCTGTTCAGCTATCAACTAGTGAACAACTAGTAGGTTCTCCCATTTATTCATTTGAACAAACTCTGTGCCTGAAGGAGGGATACTGGACAGCATGACCTCGCCCACAGAGTCAGAGCCTTTTGCAGGGCCGTTTAATCCTTTACACCCAGACTACTGCACACTGTACTGTTTCTATTTATTTCTTAAAACTGGTAAAAAGTACAAAATGCATGTTAATAAGGATTAAGCAAACTAAATGAAACTATAACTATAAACTTTTCACTTTTTTTATACATATTTCTGTACAATACGGTGTATCGAGCAGCAGGTATATGTTTAAAAACACACACTAAAGTGGTTTCCCTTGATGCATTTCCTGTCTTATTTCACATTCTGTGTTTTCAAATAATTACATATTCAAACACTAAACTCTTAATGAAACAAGTATTTATTCTCCCCAAGGCATACAGGGAATTTCCCACTCAGGAGGATGGAATAAATTTCAATTTCACCTATTTATAGCATAAGAGGAAACATGACAACAACACATGCAAACACAACAAGCATTTAAAAATGCTTAAAAGGTGATTTTCACATTGCTGTGTGATTACAGAAAACACATTCATTTTTTGTTCAATTATTGAATGTTTCTACAGCTCCATGGTGCGGAGAATATAATTATACACTGAAACTACATCACCTGGTCTTCTTGGAGTGGAACATTAGCTCAATCAATGTCAATTATTTCCCAGTCTCCATTATTGCACTGCCAGGAGTGGGCAGAATTTTAATCCCCACTCTGCCACTGCTTTAGCTACATGAGTCTTGGGCTTTTTGTCATGATTGGAAACATGACTGAACATTAAGCCCAATAACGTTTAACAAGTAGTACAGGAAAAATGATAATGGGTTTGTCATTCAACAAAGTAGAAGGCAGAACTAGTGGCTCAATGCATTCACACTTTAGCTAATAGACTCTTAGAAAATAAGGTCGTGTCTTTACATGTCACATATGTAGAGACACTGTATCTTCACTGCAGTGCTTTTACCTTACTGAGACAAAGACTGTGTAAATGCTGTTAATGAGCAGGGTCAGTGAGATACAAGGTTCTATACTAAATATGCAATCTATGGGGATTGACTTGCTTTTGCAGCCAACACCCAGCAGCTGTGGTAGAAACTGCAAGTTCTAACACTTCCACATTGGATTCAAGTCTGAGCCCTGGAGGGGTGACTGCTATCACCAAACAGAAGATTAAAACCAAAAACAGTCTATATAAATTTTTGTCATGTTATAGTCAGAATGACACTTTCCACCTGTAGAATTTACTCAGTAGACAGATGTGATGAAGCAGGAAAAGAGGCTTTTTTGTGTGTGTTTTGTGAAAACAAAACCTTGTGCTTAGATCAGTGTGTCATTGTATTTGCTTACTTATGTTTCATTGTGTTACCTTTGTAAGTGGTAAAGGATGAGGATGTCCAGCAAGGGCAACCTTTACAGTGGTCTCCCAGATGTGTGGGTCATGGAACCCCCGGGCCGTCACCATGAACTGCACAGGGTCTGACAGATTAGCCACATCCTGCTCGGTGTATACCGTCCCATCAGGCCTCACGCTGAAGTTGGGGTCGCTGCTGACAAAGCCTACCTCTCTGCTGCGCTGGCAATCCTCAAACTTCACTGCAGACAGACAAAAATAGGGAAAGGAGGTACAGAATTAGAGAGCAGCACAGTGAGATTTACTCCATAAGGTGTTCACAAATCCTTGACACATCTGGCAGGCTTAAGATTAACCTGCATCCATCAACACGTATCTTGAAATATCTCATCCCTTCTGCTGTCACTTCTGATTCCCCGCTTTGACGTCTTTGGCAAAACAAACCGCTTATCTGTTCCTGAACCGGAATACACGGGAGGGAACCTAATTCTTTTTCATATCATTCTTTTCCTGAACTAGACGGATAGCAATGTCAAAATAGCATTTCCCTCTGCTTCTCCAGGGAGAGCATGAAGAGAAGGTCTAAAGCACATTAAGCTGACTGGGCTGATTGAGCTCAATACTCAAATGGAGCAACATATCTTGAATGGCTTTTAGAGGGTTATGCTTCACTGAGACAAAAAGATGGGAAAGCTGTGAGGATTTTCATGTCTGCATTCACACACACATATTGCTTTTACAGAGTAATATAGCGTGTGCGTCTGTATGTGCACTGTGGGAGGCTGCTGTGGTTGTTTACAGGGTTTCCACATACGACTAAACGGTTGAGACAAATCACACAAAGACAGACAGTGTTGGGCTGTTGAGTGCAGATTCTCCAGCGACAGCTGACATGAATATGCCATTACACCACACAAAACACAGGAGATACCAACCCCCTCTCACACACACACACACAGCTGTTTGGAAAATCCTGTCATTACATTGCCAAATTTAATCAACATTCAACACATCATTGTTACATGATTCAGAGCATGATGCAATGACATCAATGCTGAGGATGATACACACCCACCCCCCCACACACACACACACTACCCCCTGCCCCTTATCCCCGAGTTGAAATGCATGTGTTGTGCTGTTATCTCACAAACTCGGGCTGCTGATAACAAGACAAATTGATTTCATAAATCACCCAGGGAACAGATCATCTGTTATGAGCTATGGCAGTGTGATTTCTCAAAAATCTAGCGTGAAGAATTCAGCACAGCAAGCTTTTTATCAAGCCATCTATTTAATTTATCGCCCAGCTTCCTGTCAAAAGCAGCTCCCAAACAACAGACTAATAAAGCATGAGATCTGCTCAACCTGCTGCAGCTTAGCATCACACAAATGAGGCTGCTTGTTTTCAACCTCTGAGTAATTGCATGTGTAATGGGATAGATGGTAAACACAGTTTTGACAATGTGTGCATCTGTCTGTGTTGGCAAATGCAATCCATATTTTCACAGAGTAAAACACACAGCCCAGTGGAGAATGTCCTTATGTGAGTGATAAGCTTTATTTGAAATGATTGCCTCACTTTGGGGATCATTTATCAAGGTGGGAGGATGTGGGGATGTGGGGTGCATTTAACATCAGGTTGTGACAATATGACACCGACCTGCTTGAATTGTCCACAGATGAATTGTGATGGCAGACATGTATTATGTAAATGACTTCAATTAGGGTTGAACTGAGCAGGCTAATTGTTGTCACTTAGACAGGTCTCTGGTGAAGCAGCTGCAAAAGTGAGGCTTAAGGAAACGAGCACTGCAAAGCTTATAAATGTGTGTGCTCCTCTGTGTGCATACGCACAGGAACAAGTTCAGAGTACAACTAGTGTGAGAATACACAGTATGCTCTCAGCTGGTGCATATATTCATTTCAATATTAACACTACAATAAAACCACTGAGGTCTCTGATGGACTGCTTGGACCTGCTGCCTGCTGTGCCGTGGTGGTGTCAGTTGGCATGGAAACACACATGCGGTCTGTGATTCAATGCCATTGTGGAACATTATCAGAGCAGAATGTTTGATTTTTTTAAAAGGGCATTAGACCAGTTCACAGTTTACCATTCACTTCCTGCTGGTGCACAGCTGCTTGGAGCAGTGACTGTGACCCCAATCCTTCTACTTAGTAATGTTCATGTTCTTTTCCCATTCATTAAAAATCCTGTTCACATATTAAGAGATGAAGGCAGCAGAATAGAGACACTAGATACTTATGGACAAGATATGCTGTATGTGTGAGCATGTGTGAGAGACAGGCAGACAAAGATACTTACACACAAAAATGTATTTGTTTTGTGTGCATAATTAAGGATGTAACCATTTTGCCCCATTAGCTGCCGGCTTATACAGTCAAATACATTAGGTCCCCTCAGTCTGCCCATACCCAGGAGGCATTACCAGGAGGTCATAAGAGGCTTATGACCTGTTCAGAGACACTCTGTTGCAGAAAAAAATAAAGACACTGGCGTTAAGTTAATTCGTAGGTTTTTAGACACATTAAGGACAAAAACTATGTTTACATATAGCTATGCTGTTTAATCATTGCTGTTTCATTATAATGGAAAACAATGTGAATGTGAATTAAAAAAAACTATTAACTGTTAACACTGTTAATCCACGCTGCTGTCCTTCGGTGTTTCATTTTATACTTGGAACATTATAGCAACCCTTATACAAGGAACTGAACTTTGAAATAAACAAATGTTTCTTCCTTAGCTGATAACCTCAAAGGTCTGTAAACCCACAGGTTCAATGAATGAAGACTTTAGACTTCAGTACCTGACCAACTTAGCTAATACAGTGTAAATAAATGCTGTCTTCCAACCAAATCAAAGCTGCACAAGGTCATTGGGTATTGCTGCCAGACATACACCTTACAGACAGCTATTTCAACTCTTAAAGTCTGTATTTGTGAGTCTGGCCTTCGAAACTTCAGTGTTATAAAAAGCCAGATCCACATTTGGACCGCGCTGTACATGTCTAAAAATTAGTGTCATGATTTTCAGTTGTCTTGACTCAGAGCTTTCTGCAGACTTTATGTAAGTGTTGGGCTGAAATGTGAAGCCATCATTAAAAAAACTATAGTGTATTGATATAATGTACACCACACAGACACACAAACACACAGAGAGCTTCAAATTATTTCAGCAGCTCAGAATCAGCAAGCTATGTGGACAATATAAAAGAGACAATTTGTGCTTTGCTGCTAACAGTAACAGTCTTCTGATTCAAAGATGTATTGAGCCTACTTACTTCTCTGTGGCTCTATGGATGTTATGCTGCACTTTCTTCACTTTCTTTCTAGTTCTTTCTAGTTGAAGGGAAAAACATCAGACGTGCTAAATGTGTGTATGTGTGCCGCCTATGCATTCTGCTCTTCTACTTTGTTGTTATTGGACAACACACACATACACACACACATATCTGGCTATCTGTGTGCCTCTGAGTGGATGTGTTTGTGCATGCATTGTGTGTCATAGTGTGTCCTGTATATTTTAGTGCACCCTGCCATCCACAGAGATGTTTGGCAGGCTGCAGAGGCTGGTGTCATTCTGCTCGGCTGCTCCTCTCTGGACGCGTAGGGCAGAGAACATGCTGTCCAACAGAGCGGCTGGTGCAGCATAGACACAGCTAAAACAGAGCAGGCAAGCAGCCGTGACCGGTGACCACTAAGTCCTCTCCACACACACACACACACACACACACACACTTATGCTCTTTGTCTCTTCCCGCTTGTATATCCACGACAATACCCGAGAGGAGGCCAAAACAGCTCTTGTATGGAAACATTACATGTGCATCATGCAGATGGCAGGTCACTCTGCACAGCCAGCTTTGTGCATCCACGTGGAGGCTGCCTCCCTCATCACTCTGCAGCCGCCTACACCATGTTCACCTGTCGAATGTGGATGCCTGCCCTCTCTTGTCATTGTCTCCTGTTCTCCAGTGTCACAGCTCCCCTTCCTCCTCTTCTTACTCTTTTCTCTTCCGTTTAACTCTTCTCATTCTTGTCCATCCTTCTATCCTCTGCAACCCAGGATAGTCAGTCTCATCCAACAGCCCAGCCATAAAAATGTGCACCCTGGTGGGTTGGTTATTACCATTATAAAAGTGAGCTGGGAGAGCAGCATTAAAGAGCTAAAAGAGGCCCAAGAAGACATCAGAAGAAAGGTCATGTCAGTTTGAATTTAGCATTTACACACTTGTAAGACAGTTTTAGAAGTGACTAAGATTTTATAGATCATTTTAAAGACCTTGATCAATCATTTATAGACCTACTTTCATATCACAACCTCCATTATTGTTCTTAGCTTTCTTTTTATGATTCTTGTTTTCAATCGGCATACATCACCTTGGGTTTACTGCTTACGCTCTCAGTTTGATCTGTTTTTGTTACTTGCAAAGAACATTTTTTTAGCTTTAAAAGTGTATAAATAACAATTAGATACAGCTCCTAAGAATAGACATCTGACTACAAATAGAGTGTACATAAGTGGGCTGGTGTGCCACATCAAGTATCACAGCTGACAGGTGTAAAGAAAAGTTAACTGATATATTTCAGAGTCAGGTATGCTGTGAGTTTAGCTAACAAATAGGTCCAGACTGAGCATATGGAGCTCCTTTTGTTAAGGTGCTCTTCATCTCAGTTGAATCATGGTGTTAAGTAAACACTCTCTCTGGTACCCCACTGGTTTCCTCAAGCCAACAGGAAAATCAACGCCACCCACTCAATTTGCAAATAACAGTATTCTTGCCAGGCTGAGGATGTGATAGACAGGAGCACAGAGCCCACTGATGAGTAAACCAACACTGTTAAAACACAGAACGTACTGTACTGTACGTATGAAGACGTAAAGAGTGCCAGGTCCTTTCAGCTCAAAGAGAATAGTATTAATGATAGTTTGTTGTTCCAATTTTGGTTTGTCAAAATAACCGTATTAAAAGTCACTCACACTAATCAGAATGTCTTGCTTTGTGAGGCATCTGTTTTAAAAGTCTAAGGTAATAGTTCAGCTCAAAAGTTAGTGACTCCTATGCCACAAGCTTCTCTTATAAATAATTAAATATAAGTCTTTGGCCGGCATGTCTATGACATTCAACATAATGTGCTAGAAAAGATAGATAAATAAATTTGGATTTGAGCCAATGAGAAGGCAGTCAACTGAAAATATAGCCAGTTTACATGGATTAAAAAAAAAGCTAAAATCTTTTGATTAATTAAAACGATCCACCAAGGTGCATGGAATCATTCCAGGTAAAATGCACTGGTGTTCACTAGACACTTCTATTTAGAGAAGACATGTAGTTGGAATAATCTTTCTACATACAACATGTGAGAAATTAACAGGTTTGTTCTCCAGTGGAACAGGTGTGATTGGCAAAGTAATGATGTAAAATATATTTTTAAAGTTGTAATTAATTCTCAGACTAACATATGTTATTGTAACTTGTGAATCTGTTGTCAGACCTTATACACTCTGTGCAGTACATCCACAACCCTTGTAACTCTTTTGAAATTCAGCCCACTGTGCCCCCACAGGAATGCTTATAACTAATTCAATTTACATGCTGCTGTTTTTAAAACACTGCAGGTACAATGTGACTTTCCTGAAAGGGCTTTTTTTTGCCGCAGTTGGAAATGAATTTCTCTGCCTCTGCAGTTCTCTGTCTTAACAAAAGCCCACACAGTTCTCTCTGACAGCTCGCTCTTACAAAAGGAAACCACTGCAACTCAAGTGTGTGCGTAGCTGTTTGTGCTTATGCGTGCAATGGATAGATACAGAGACAGAGTGAGAGAGAAGAAGGACACTGGAGTGGGAGTGTGTGACATGAGCTCTTTGCATATACGATTATTACAGCTGATGCATAAATGGGTATGGGTGTCATCGACCATGTTCCCATAGGTGTGTGCGTGGGAAGACAAGGTGCTGTCAGCCTGCGTTTGTGTCTGTGCTCATGTTTCACTTTTTAAACACCACAAGCTTGTTATCTGGTACTGCTGCTTTTTACAGGGCTGAAGGAACCCTTGTCACATTGTAAATGCACTGTCATATCTGTAAGGCCAATATCTGCCCCATCCAAACCACTTCCACCCTGTCACACCTTTGTTTTCCCTCTGTTACCTCCCTCCGTCAAACTGGTTACAGAGAAAAAGCTGTGAAGGAAGGCCTGTCACAATACAGATACACTCATACAGATCTGTCAATCACAATCCAGGTGTTGTGTGGGCCACATGCTCTGTAGAAGTTTTTCAACGGTTGTCACAGCAGTCCAATGGATTATACTAAAGATTTCCTCACAGATATTTGTTTTCTTGTACATCACTGTATTACATTGTAAGCTTGGCTCTGCATTCTGGCTTGAACTCCAGCATGTTAAAGTGCTGCTGCTTCACTTGTTCTATGAGTTTTGGCAGGGGCTCTTCGGATAAATCTTTTTTTCTGCACATCCACAGCCCTTCCTCTTATCTCTGCATTAGTCTCCTCTCATGGGCATGGGCATGAGGAGACTTGAGGAATGAGAAAGGGGAAAAAGGCAAGATAAAGAGGGAGAGCAGGAGCAAAGCAGAGCGGATGCAATTAAAAGACTGGGTCACAGATCGCAGTGCCAGGCGTCAGTGTGATTAATACACCACCATTCAGCCCAGGAGCTGTGTGTGTGTGTGTGTGTGTCTTTGTTTGTGAATTTGTTATCCACAAGTCATACTGCAGCAAGGGGGCAGCAGTGTGACTCAATAAGAGTTATCCTCAGGTGTACCAGGATTGACCCTTTTAAAGGTTATGTCAGGACCTTGGTAACATTTTATGAGGAGTGTCTGTATGTCTGGCAGACAGAAAATCACTCAAACAAAAAGAAAGAAAGACAACAGAAAACAAACCGTCTAAGGATAATTCAGAGAAAACAAAAGTCCTGTTGTGAATATTAATGAGCATTCACTATCATTGCATTTTTCTATCCTTGATCATGTCATTTGGCTGACAGTCTCATCAGCAGTTATGTTTCAGACCAGACCAAAGTCACTGAAATCTCCCAGTCAGCCCAGCTTCAGTAGAAAACACAGAAGCACCAAACAAAGCCTCGAAAAATTCCCCCGATTGAGCTATTGGCCCTTCCCAGAGTGGTATGGTAATGAGAAATGTTTCCTTTTGAACCGCAGCAAGCTGCACAAACATATCAACCCATTCTTTCTTTTATTTCTTTCATCTGGCTCCCACTCACCAGACCTTGCCATCAAGGCTTCCCCTGCGATTTAGCGTGAGCAGAGAAAGAGCCACGTTTTATCACAGCAATATCGCTTTTAAGGAGGTGAAGCGAAGAGAGTGCCTCAAGGCTACATAGTGTCTGTTATCTCCTGGTACAATATAATAATTTCACAGAGCCCAAAGTGAGGCCTCTGCTGGGCCAGGTGACAAAGAGGGAAATGTGAGCAAACAGAGGCAAGGATCAGGGGACAGAGGTCGCTTCTGGTAAATATCTGTGACCCTCTTTTAAATGTTTACTACTTGGCCATGTTTTTATTACGTGACAACTGACATGATGCAGAAATGTGAGAGAGAGATGCTACCTGGCTGAGACAGTGTTCAGTCTCTGTCCAGAGTTTATGATTCCAGCACCTTTCAGCTGGATATTTTAGCTGGTTTTGATTATCCTGGAGGCTAGCTTTGACAAATACTAAAAGACTAAAACAGGCTCCATCTGCCTGTCGTCCTCCAGACCCCACCCTTCTCCAGTCCACAGAGTCACTCACAAAGTAATCAGCTATTAATCCCCACCTCTCTTTTTCTCTCTCTCTCTCAGCTCTCTCTCTCTCTCTTATCACCCTTAGCTACAGCCTGAGCCGATCGGCAGCCTCTTTGATTCTGTTTTCCTCTCCTTTTCCCCCTTCTTGCATTATTAGCATAAAAGTGTTTGCATCCTTCCCTGGTGATTGTTTATCTGCTGCGTTCAGCATCTTGATTTGATTCCCTGCAATTGCCCTAATTAGCATTACAAATGTACACTTAGAAAAGAACAGAAATATCTGACAGACTAATTGATGGGAATGGGGGGCAGACAAAAAGGCAACAACACATTTGTGTGATAAAAGATGGACCACTGCAACTCAGTAATAAGGTGTTTTATCCAAGTTCACTGAAACTACACTCCAGTTGTAAATCAATGAATAAGTTGTTTGCTTTAGAAGAATGAAACAGCGTGCCAAGCATCTGACGATAGGAACATACTGGACGCTCAATCATGATAAAAGGTGTAATCACAACAAGAAATATGCTGCTTATCTTCTCCACTACTGCTTCTCACTAGCCCAGATCATGACTTCTAAAGCCAATGATTAGACCTAAGACAGATATCCTTCATTATCTGTAGCTCTCATCCATTTCTCTGTAATCCTGTCTCTACTCCAAAGCCCCTGGGGGCAAGCGATAGGCCATAGCCAGCCATTAGTCTCCAGGTCCCAAAACAGGCAACAAAACTCGTTCGTATTTACCCCACCAGGAGATCAAGGCCTCGGAGGTTAGCTACACTGACTGTGCTCTCATAGCTGTAATTGCCACACTGCCTCATTTGCTTGTACTTTCTGTTGAAAGAGTGATCTTTGCTATTACACAAGCAGGTGACTACCCACTCATCTGACCAGAGATGGAAGCATGCAGTCAAAGTGATGGTGGAATAATTGCTCAGCCAGGTTCCAACCATCTGAAAACATCAGGGTCATTTACTGACTCACTGATAAAAGTAAAGTAAATAGGTCAACCTACACAAACACACGTGTTTATGTTCGTACTCCAACACAGCCAACAAGCCAGCACATCGGATGACGTGGATCCAAAAAGCAGATTACAGGCACAAGTTGTTATGAGCAAGGTGCTAATGTTGTCATTATGAAGATAATTGCTTTTTCCAGCTTGTGGCATTGTGCCATAAGCCACTGTGCTGCAGTCAAAACACAAAAAAGGAGAACGTATTTTACATAAAGAGTGTCAAAGCCAGAGAAACAATGCTGGAGGAGCACCATTTTTGTAGACATGACCCATGAACAGGGAAAGTTATAAAATATAAGCAGAATTTAATAAATTAAGCTTTTGCCCCATTTAGATAGGAAGCAAGCCCATATAGGGCTATAGATAGAGTAAAAAGTATAAAAATATGAAAGTTCAAAAGTGTAATTAGATTGGAACTGGAGCCAGCAAAAGAAAACAACAAAACTGAGCATTAGAGAAATATCACCAATGTTACAGTATCAAAACACACACAAATAGTGAAGTGGTCATTTTTTCAGTGAAGAATGTCTGGTTCTGTGAAACCGTTCTCTGTTGTGTTAGCTTTGCAGCAGCATTGTACCATTCTTGCTAGTGTATAGGTGCCTTGGCAGTATGTGAGAGTGAATGAAGCTTTTCAAGGAGCACGGAAAGGAGAGATGCGTATGTTCTGATGGGGAGGTTAATATCTTTTTCAGAAATGCTCTTTTGAAGGCAACACAAAACAGTGATGAGCACGAGAACAGAAAACACTGTAACACCAAAACAACAAGCTGAAAGACACTAGAACACACAATCAGCAATCTGCACGTGAAGTTGTGATTTGGTGACAGCAGCAAATGTTCAGAAAACAATCGCATTGTACAATGAGTAGCATAGAGTTAATGATAAAATCTACTATATTAGTAATTTATTCAGTATACTTTACACTCTCTATGGGCCTGGATTTGCATGCTCTTACTTGAATAAATCTGTCTTCAGAGTGCAGCCTTCTTTTCAAAAGGAACAAAATTGAGTTTCTTTTAACAGCTATCTGCTTTGAAGTTACCCCTGCCTGTTCCAGAAAATCAATTAAAAACATGACTAATACATTTGCACCTAACATTTTCCACTTTTTCCTCTTTAGAGCGTTTGATGTCCCGTACTGCCTAACACTGTGTAAATGCTAAGATCACAGAGATAGTGACGGAAGGATTTCAACAAGGACTCTTTCACACTCATACACTGATTCAAGTGAAGTTCCCACCTAAAGTGAAATTAAATAATGAAGGGTATCAGTCGACTCCTACTGTGTTCTTTCTGCACAACACTCAACTGAAATATCCAGCTCACACCATCAGACGGCTGGCAGCTCAGCTCCATAACTGTCCTTTTTGTCTTTTTGGCCGGTGAAGACATTTTTCTCTGATATGGCTTATAAATAATGTAGTATATGTGTCTTTTTCATACACAATTCTACACCCTCTCCTTACATTTCCTATATAAGTCTCCTAGTCACTGTTATCAAAGAGATCTGCAGTGGTCTTTAATATCAGCATACGGCTGTCCCTTAAGTGGGCAGCACTAAGCCTCATTGTCTGCTGTAGATGTAGGAGGCACAATAGGAGAGGCCGAACCTCTCTGCTCAACTATCTACTAGGAGGGGAGGTTGGTCTCCCTGGGCCATGGCGCCAAAACCATTATTCTTATCACTGCAGGACAACTTACCGCAGGCCAAAAAAAAACCTTCTGAAAGGTCAAATGAGAGTGTCTCAGTGTGTGTGTTTACCTCCTCCCTGCCTCTCTCACACCAGACATTTCTCTATTTCTCATTAACTGATAATACATCACTCATGACCTTGTGATAAAAATACATTAGCTGGAGACAAGATTCAGAGTCATTAATCTATAAAGAATCAGGCTGTTTAGGTTATCAGGTGAGAATGGGTATACGAGTTATCACACAAGTAATGGGAAGAAGCTTAATTGCCCTTTTTTTAAGCAAATCACTAAATGTGGTGGAAGAAGAGGTTTATGTGTTGTCTGTGGTGTAAAAGTTGACACCACCACACTTGAACATCATCAAAAAGTCTACATTTAGAATGGGTAAGTAGACAACAAGGCAATCAAAAATCATTACAGGGCTTAACACACAATGCTACCTAAAGATACATTCAGGTACAATGGCTAGAGTTATTCACAGGGTGAAGACCTCTAACTCTAAGACTGCAACAACTTAACTTATGGAAGATAAACTCAGGCAGACCAAGCTAACCATTCATAGATTTGACAGTCTCCATGTGGTATTTCTATGGCTGCTGCAGCCACAACATTACAAAACTCACTGTACCACACCTATTCTGAGGCAGAGACATTTGAATTTACTGGCTTAACTCTGTTTCCAGCACACAAAAGGCAGCATGATGGTTAAACAAAAGATATGTGGTACCTGGTATAATCAAAGTCAAAGACTACCAGAAAAGACATGCTCTGAAGTGCTGCCATAGTTTGGCTGTAAAGTTGCATCTAGTTTGTGTTTTTGCACTCTACTATCATTTCGTTGCTTGACCTAATTGACAACCGCTTTTCCAAGTCTCTCAATAATGCTCTGCCTTAGAGTATGGGCCCAAAAGTCTCCTTGAGCAAGCATGAGTGTGACTGTTACATGGTTTACCACTCAAAACAAAACATAAGAGAAAAAATGAAACGGATATTTAGACTTCATTTAAACGGGGAAGGCTGTTAAACAGAGGAAAGATTAAAAAAGTGGGCACTGAGGTTGTTGAAAATTGAAGGAAAGGAGCTACAACTCTACTACAGGCTGTTTCTGTATCTAATCTGTTTTTGTAGCAGGTTATTATTCTACCTATTTTTTCTATGTGAAACATTACTCTAAAGATTCCCAGTGCATGGGTGTGTGTGTAGCGCACAAAAGGCAGCAGGATTAGAGATGCAAAAAGTCATTTATATTAAGAAAAATATGTTAAATCATGTTGGTATCTTTTTTCATTAATTAAATATGGGCTATAATTACACATAACCATTATCGTTCCCATTACAAACAATTATATAATAAAACATCCATTCTGTTGATTTGGCAACCTTAAAGCATGGCCAGTTGCCAGCCTGGCAAACCACTTCTAAAATTTACTCTGGGGCCCTAGAGAGGCTGTATAAAATTTGTTTTCAATCTAGCTAAGCTCCAGAATCTGAAAACCCAACCAGATTTAACAGTAGTGAATACACAGCCCAAAAGCACACCAAGGACCTGTCTCTCAAAGCAGGATTATTAAATTAGCAGTTTAACAGAACTGAAAGCACAGTGGAATTGCTCCATTCATTTCAGTCCATGGTCAGTTTTCTGGGTTCTAGCTAACATGATTATTCAGCTTCTTCAGACAGGCTGCAGCTGAAGGCGAGGAAACACAGCCTTAAAACAAAGATTCAGCACAGACTGTTTTTGAAAGATTTACTCTTACATAAACCCGCCTGCTTTCCTGCTTTTCCATTCACACTATTTACAAACTATCCACATTTGCACAAACTGGTGAAAATACATGTTGTGATAACGTAAAAATATCAGGCAATTAATGTGAATGTGTGTTTAAACTCGCAAATCACCATGTAAACAACGTCTGTGGTGGAGGAACATGTTGAACAGTCGTACTGTAATCACAGCTCCAGGCTTTAAAATATCAAATTAATTGCTGAGCTTTTATTTTCATGCCAAAACCAAACTGAGTCTGACTTTCTTGCCAGAGTCAATTTGTCAGTGTACTGTAGGTGTTAAACTTTCCAAAACCAATTCAGACGCTCAGCCTCTTTGCTAGCCAACAGCATTGTGCTAGTGTTATGCGCTGCAACTTGCTAACCTATAGCGTATGCTTACACTTGAGCTGTCTGCCGTGCGTAAATCTCTGTGTCACGCTGCAGGCAGAGAGGTGACAGAGAGAGGCAGATGAGGACATCCAGTGCTGTATGAAGGATAGTGGCAGCCGTTCCCCCAGGCCACAGTGATGGCACTACATCGATCCAGCCACTCCGGAGCCTGAATTGCACAGCCTTTTGGCTTTGTCAGCACTGTTCAGCTCAGCAATGCTCCAACTCCCCTGATCACTGTCAGGAACCCAGGAGAAAACAACCAGGGAGTAGGGAGAGAAAAAGCTGATGTATGTGAAGCAGGGCAGGTGGCACAGGATGGGCTAAATAACTGCTAACTATACACCAAGCACTTCTGTATAATTGTCTGTTTTGCGATTTCAAGGAAATTAACATGTAGTGTCAGACAGAGAGAATGAGGAGGTGATATTGGAAGGGTTCTTTCTTCATCTACCTCTAAACAGCAGCACCTGTTTGTCCTATTCAATCTGCCAACTGCTCCTCCAGGAAACTTAATTCTACTAATCATATATTTGCTCATGTGGAGGTGTGCCGGCACCTCTGAAGGTATGCTGTCCTCAGGCAGCCAGTGTTTGTCTTTCTAGGTGATTCACCAAGTACACAATCTTGTCTCATCTCTAAGTTACTTTTGTTGCACTGTGTTGCACTAACACCTTTTACTTTTCTCTTTCCCTTCGGAAGAGACTCAATGCAAACCAGACCCTGTACTTTAAAGCTCTTTTTAAAGTTTCCTCCGCATCTGAGTCATAGTACAGATGAACAGAAAAGCTGTAAATTGTAAAGGCCGTGGCACCAAGGAAGCCTTGAGGTGTGCAGGTAGAAAATTCAATAAAGACATACAGAGACTACATTTGGTTAAAATCTCATGTCATGGGGTTAGTCAGGGGCATTTTGAATAGTCGCAGGAGCCAAGGTAAAGTAAAACAAACTTAAAAAATAATGAAGCCAACAGAATAGCATTTTCAGCTGATCCATGCACAACAAAAAAGATGTGTTTAAAATATCTTTAATATTTTTTAAATGTACTTACTTACTTACTATTGTAGTTTTAATTTAGTGTACCTATTGATTGAGAGTGGCTGATGTACCCAGACTGTTTTTGTTGGAATGTTATGGATTGTTGTACTGCATTGAGGGGTCTTTGGTGGTGAATTTGCCATCAGCACACTATACCGCAGGAATTTGGGGCACCACCTAGAGGTCAATGGACCTGCCCTTTTTTACTCTCCATCAGAAATTATAGCTAAGCGTGTACATGAAACTGTAAAACAACAAATACTTCAGCCAGGACTTGTAAAACTGAACTTGGTCTTTCTACTGTGTGCAGGAGAAAAAAATCTTTAATGCATCCCATAACTATTTGTGTGTTCAGCAATAACTGTGCAGTGGAATCCATTAGCCACAATTGCTATGTTGGCATGGTTACTGTTTGGGTGGCATAAGCAAATTTTTGCATACGCAGGGAAATCTGCAGGGTTTTCAGATGTGAAGAGACGACAAATATTCATTTAGTTTTGTATGCATCAACATAATCAAGCTAGCTTGTTTTAGGATAAAGGCAAATTTGGTTTTCCCAGAAGAAAACATGATGACGCAACATCTCAATATAAAGCTTATTATTACAACATCTTTACTCAGTGCAAGCTCTCAAATTCAGGAGTTGCTGACAAGAGCTTGTGACTACTTTTGCTATATTTTGTTATTTTTCAAATGTGTGGAATCAGTGGCAGGAAAGTACAGCAAGATTGTTATTCTATTATTTGATATATGACATACAGTAGTTGATAAAATGTTCTTAAAACTTCATAGACGTCCCAAGATAAAATAATGGAATGACATGACATTTCTCTCCATTGTGCAGGTCGGAAAGACAAAATAAAATTCTGAATGAGCATTTCCTTGGAAAAGCTTCCTGGGAAATGTCAAGCTGCCTGTCATTAAAGACGCAGTGACATTTTTATTCCATCTTTTAAAGCTGTGATTCCATCTCTGCCAACAGAGGCAGTAATCTCCTGCTCCCCAATAGACAGACGTCAGACAGATTAACTCAATTACTCTTAGACTTGAGTGAATGAAGGAAATAATACATTTTCTCATTTAAGCTTAATCCTGTGTGGGAGCAGCGGAGGAGGACTATTGCTGGTGGAGGGAAGGCAGCGCTGCGGAGAATCGGGAGCTTGTGAAAATGAATTCTGTGGCAGCCGGCATGTTTGCTCATTTTTTTTCATGCTCTCGCTTAACTACAGTTGGTGAGCGGCAGAGTGAGAGAGACACAGAGATGGAGAGAGTACGAGAGATAGACGTGATAGAGTGACAGGCAGAGAGACAGTCAGGCAGAGGGGAAGAGAAATGAGAGAGACAGAATGAGGTTTACAGCTTCAATATGTCAGAGTTAGTTTGCAGCATGAAGCAACAAAAAATATCAACCAATTTCCGACATGCTGACACACACAACTAATACTCTGCACGGGGCATTACCGTCAACCTTGTGTATGAAACACAGTGTGACACATGTGGCCTCTGTATTGTTTGCAGCATCTGTTGCAGGGGCACAGATGGCAATGGCCATCCTTGCCATGGCTCGCCAAGCTACTGCCTCATGGGAGATGCAGTCTGTGATGACGTTTTAGTGACAGTGCGGACCATCTGTCAGCACATGACAGCCTGTTTTCAACTTCCTTTTCTCTACCACAAATATGGATCCAGACATGAGGGGCGGTAGGTCGCAGGGAAGCGTTTGCCATGTGAAGGATAGATATTTGTACAGTGTGCATGAAAAGGTCAGGGCTGGGCTCTTTACTGCAGCAGCAACATCAGTGAAACCCTGGAGCAGCAGCAATGGTAAAACCCGGGATCCTCTGCAAAGCTCTGTCAGACTGCAGGAGAAAGCTGTCAGTGCAGACGCCTAAACCTTTACCACCCTTCCCTCTCCCTCACACTCACTCTCGCCTCGCTCTGACTCATTGTGTCAGCTCTTCAAATTCTTTCCATTCTCTCCTGCCTTAAGCAAAATGCAGAGAGCAAAGGGAAGAATGAGTCCATCGTCGGCTGCTGTAAACAAAAAGGAACACTCTTTGTGGTGTGAGAATTTTTCTCTCCCTCCCGCCTGCATCAAACTCCTCTCTATTCAGAACCAAGCAAGAAAGAGGTCTCTCTCACCTTTTTTTCTCATTTGATGCTCCGTTGGCTATTCACAGATGAAAATAAATGGAAGGAGAGGATGATAATGAAGATATGATGAGGACAAGGCAAAGACAGTGATCCAGGAATATTGAAATTGACTTAAGCAGCTCCACTGCTTCATCTGCTCTTCTATTCTGGATGGTGATAAAGGCTCATTAAAAATTCATCGTTCTTTCAAAAGAGCGGACGTCTGCATTTTGGCCAGACTGACAGAGAGCCGGCCATGTCTGGACTGCCTGTTGTCTTTGGTGTATATGGGCGTGTCTGGTTCTCTAAAGGTTGACTTTTGCTGATCAAAACACAATTTCTAGACAATATAAAAGATCACAGTGTTGTTCAAAGCAATGCAAACTAAAAGCATGTGCTTTGATCGAACTGCTATAATCAAGACTCTCACAGACTCACACCTACAATACTAACAGTATTAAGTGTAATTTGTAACAGACAGTTTAAATCACTGATAAATGAATCAGTGAATGTACAAAACAAATTCTATGACACTCAAATAAGGAGCTGATGACAGCAGTTTAAAAAATGTTCGAGAAATTTAAAGAAGAAATTCTGTTTACCATCAGGGGCCAGAGATGATATTTCACTCAAATGGACCTTGCCTGACCTGCTGTTCGGTTGATCAACAAAGCCCATCCCCTCTTTTAAAAAGTCTACTGTCACCCCTGTCGCATTCTACCAAACAGAATGCAACTGAGAGTTCATCTCTGCCAGGTACAGAGGTACATACACACAAACTGTATCCAGTTCCTTGTTTTTTTCAGCATGGACAGTTTTTTTCCAGCAGTAAGGTGATAATGTGTCCAAGGCCATGATGCATTCAGGGTAAAGAAGACATTTCATATTACATGTTGCCCCTGTTCATCATTCATATATTACAGTACAAAAAGTTGGCATTAGATTTACACTATTCAAAGAGCTGTGACAAACAAATCTATCTCAATAGCACC
>JAVQJX010126803.1:0-16025 GCA_036025115.1 Ambassis agassizii
TCAGCAGGAGAATGGGGAATCATTACAAAAAAATCCCTCTTACAATACTTTGAAAAACCTTTAGAAGTTTACATTGGATATTCTTAAAATGTTTAAAATGTATAATGTTATAAGTAATAATAAAAAAGTATTGTAAGAGGGATTTTTTTGTAATGATTCCCCATTCTCCTGCTGAAACATAAATAGATTAAAAGAAAAAATTACCATTCACTGAGGTAAAATAAAATTCTGTTCAATTTACAAAATGTGTAGATATTCCTCTCTTTTTTCCAGGCTTAAAAGCAACTTCTGGTGCCCCAACTTTTTATAAAAAAAAAACAAAAATATTTGGGGAAAAAATAATAAAAGAAATGGAGACCCCGGAGTCCTGGTGCATAATTCTGTGTACGTTCTTCAAAGAAGTTAATAAATAAGGAAGCAGATTTAAGCGTCACCATCCATCAGATTCAGATGGACTGGTTTTGCCCTTGCCCAGACCAAAGAAATGACAACAAAAATAAACCATTAATGAATTTGTAGGATCGGTTTGAAGTCCACCAGGAAGGATTTCTTTGTACATTACGCTACACAATGTTCTAGAAGGGCGAGAGGGAATACAGGGGCTTTGTTGGAGTATTTCCCTTTATGGGATAAGGATAAGTCACAAATACACACCCTTGGTCTTGCCTCCTCAGGCCCCTTTCCTGTAACACAGCTGCTACTCTCTGAGAGTCTGTGTATGAACTGTTCACAGGTTCTTGGTGTTTATGTGAGTCTTGTAATGCTTCGTCAGGTGGTCGCTCCTCATGAAGCGTTTCTGACACTGGCTGCACTCGAAGCGTTTGTCTCCTGCAAAAACAATGGAAACAAACAATATTAATGCTTAAATCAGCATTATTTTCATATGAAGTTTATATACTTTGAATAAGTAATTATTACACAAAAAACACACACACAAGACCAATGATCCAGATGAGGGCATGCTAAATAGAAATGTCTTTTTTTTGCTCATCTTACATATAATCATTTGTTATTGTGTTTCAATGTCTGCAGCACCTGTGTGAGTCCTGGCGTGCCTCTGCAGTTCGTCACTTCGTGTGAAACGTTTCCCACAGAAAACCCAGTTGCAGACGAAGGGTCTTTCCCCAGTGTGCAACCGAACATGAGCTCTGAGTAGCGATGTCTTTCTGAATGTCTTTTCACAGCCAGGGACGTGGCAGATGTGTTTCCTCTTCCCCACCTCACCAGGCCTTCAGAACAAATAACAAATGATTTCATCGTCAGCATTAAAGGTAAATATCCAGAAGAGCATTAATTAGAACAGAAAGTTTGTTAGTCCTGTTTCATCAGTTCTTGTTCCAGAGCCACAAACATCATTAATAAACTGTATGTATTATCTACAATGACAATTTTATTTATTATAATGCTAACACCACATGACTTACAAAATGGTTGAAGCTGAGACCATAAAAACTCACGTTTGCCATGTCTTGGCACACTCACCTCTTGTCTGCATCTTTGCAGTTGGGGCAGGTGCAGGCCATGCGTCGTTTCTTCTCTCCTGGCTGGCCAGGCAGCTCCAGCGTGAGAGTCTGGTCTACCTGGATGGCAGGCTGCCCCCGCGTCGTTGCCAGCTGAAGTCCTCCACCTTGCATTGTTTGCACTGTTAGGTGCTGCTGGCCTAGAAAACACAGAGATGTACTGTAAAAGACCACAGCAAGGACTGCGGACGGACTGGCAAGATCTTGCAAATATCTGATTTCATTAGAAGTGACAAACATAAATCTATGTGAAAGCACATACAGTACAGTGTTGTGATTATGTATCTCAGGAAAGAAGGCTAATTCCAATTATATCAGTACAGCAGTATATTGTACATAGAAACTATTTATCAAAGAAAGCGTGGTTATACCAGTCTATAGTATCACAAAACATCACTGCATTTACTTTGGGCTATGATTTACAGTAAAGGGTTCTGTCTTAATGTCACAACTGACAGCAAGCACAAATAAGCAAATAAAAAAGCATCCAATATCAGCTCACCCCCTGCATTGGTGATGGTGACAGGAACTCCCTGAACTTGGACCCCATTGATGCTAATGGTCTGCACTGCTTGTGCTGCTGAGGATAGCTGGGATGTATTTAATGCCATCATTCCTCCTGCTGGAGCAATTTTTGCTAGAGTCCGCTCTTTTCGCGCCCCCACCTGCACCCTCTTGGAGCCAGGTAGCAATGAAGTGGTGGTGGTTGTAGTTGCAGCAAGTGAGGTGACGGATGTCGTCGTAGGGGAAACTGGGTCTTGTAACTGAATGGACTGCCATTCACCGGAAGCTGTTTTGAAGAGAATCTGAGGAAAGAAGATGTCAAACAGAATGTAAAACAAACACAGACTGGGCATACATACATGTTTGCAGTCACATAAATGAAGTTTGGTAGCATTAAATAAGACAGAAAGTGTGAAAGAATACCTCTGTTGGTGATGGGTCTGTTGGTGTGACCTGCAGATTTGAGGAGACTGGCTGTCTCTGTGGAACAGGTGGCAACGTAGCAGAGGCAGCCTGCACCACCTTTAAGGCCTGTTGGGGTATCTGCACCACCTGAGAATCTGGCTTGGGTTGAACTAGCTGGACCTGTTGCACCATAGCTGGCTGCCCAGGACTCTGGACAATGAGCAAATTATTCCCTGCCTGCAGACACAGAGATGTTTTCAATAATCTGTGATATATATATTCACATTATTTTCAATAATCTGTGATATATATTCATATGCATATATTTATCCAACAAGCACATCTGCAGTGGTGTCACAATGAATTAAGCGGAAAGATTGAGTGTTAGGTCCTGCTATGGGGTTGAAGCAAACCAGTAAATTCTCAACTCACACACAGAACATCTCTATCACTACTACTCCACAATTATACTGAACTTCAGGAGGTAACTTTTCAGTAAATCTACATTAATGGATGTTTTGGCCACTTGCTGGCAGGAGATCAAGCTTAAAAAGGCAACAGTGGTACAATAAACAAAGGATTTTACTATGAACTCCACAGATGGAGAAATATTATTTATTTGTTTGTGGTCCAGTCCAACTGAAGTTCATAGTAATGCAACATCCACTACCTTTACGACATTTCTATTATTTTTAACAGTTCTCTGATGCACAGACCCCTACATGTGTACCTGAATGATGTTGTCACCAGTTTCTATTAAGATGGTCTGCATCTGCTCTGGTGGGGGAGAGGCAGCCTGTGTTGGAAGTGGCGGTGGAGGCTCAGCTGACAAAACCACTTTCTTTTTCCTCCCTCTTCTGCCCTTTCCAGAAGCAGGAGGGGCTGTTGCTGTTTCTGTTACAATTTGTGTCCCACCCACCTCTCCAGTGGCCACATTAAGGGGCAGTGTAAGCCCACCGGGAAGCTGCACCATGTTTGGGGCTGTGCTGTTTGGCTTTCGCACCTTGAGTGAAGGTTTGATGGCCACAGTCTTCTGTGGAGTGATCGGAGTGGTGGCAGCAGCTGGGGCTGGCACAGTCATAGGAGTGGTAATGATGGCCTGGTTAGTGCCAGGTATAAGCTGAATCTGACCTCCCTGTGGCATCACCTGGATTGTGTGGGGGGCCTGGATTTGTGGCACCACCTGGTACTGGATGTTAGCCGGGGCAGAGGTGTTGGCGCGAGCAGGACTCTGCTGGATAGTGAGGACAATGGGGCTGCCAGGGGCAGTGGCTCCCAGGCCAGCAGGGAGCTGGATCACATTGCCCTTTGCTGAAAGGAAACCCAGGTTTTTGGGAGGAGCAGGGGCGATAGGAGCCGGTTTTATAGGAAGGAGCCTACGTGGTTGTGGCTGAGCTGGAGGAGACGTGACCGGAGCCTGAGCAGCAGGAGGGCCGATTTTACTGCAGGTAGCCGCCAGGAGTGCCAGAGGAGAGGGCTGGGTGTCCTGCAAGGAGAAACGCAGTCAAAGATTGCATCATAACAAACCAGAGCAATAGATGGAGGTGGGTGGCATGACAAAAACAGATTTTTTTAATGGTAAAATCTCAATTTTATCACGATTTGTTTTTACATTAAGATAATTAAACAATGAGCAATGCCACCAAACCAATCCTTATGTAAATACAAATGCCTGCATTACAATTGCTTGTTATACTGACATCGTTAGCTGTCGCCTCTGGCTGCTGGGTGGTTGGTCATAGACAGATAGATGTACTTTATTGGTCTCAAACTGGGGAATTTCTGTGCCTGCCACTTTAGGTGGTTGAGAAGGTTCATTGTGCTGCCCTTGGATGTATGAACATTGTATGTTCACACTCCACAGATGACCGTTTGTGCCTGAAGTTTGGAGAAAAGGCCAAAACATGGAGTTCTTCTTAAGGGCAACCTAAAAACCCAGCTTTCCTTTTCCTTTTTATAGGAAATTTTCAAAATTCAAAGTTTCAGACCTCTTGCTGAGCAGAGGAAGGTCATGAATTGCTCATTCTAGTCATTCAAAATATAAAAAACATTAATTAACAGTAATTTTTTTTATATTTCTAATGACTATCCAAAGTTAGTATTCAGGGAATAAATGTCAAACTGCCTTATCTTTCAAGAATACCTATATAAAAACCATCATTAAATTTATAATTACATAACAAAAAATTGGTTCAGAACTCAGAACAGCACTGGTACAACAAGGAAACTAACATGTACAGCAGCATAAACAAATCACAGGTTAATAGAGATTATGACAATGCCAAGCAGGTGCAGAACATGACATCTGGCTGTTACTTACTTGTGTAGAAGCAGTAGAGGGCTGAAGGTATTCACTGGGACTGACAGCGACAGTGGTAGCCATACTGTCCTGTTGTTCTGGAAAACAACCAGCTGAGTCAGATTCAGGCTGCATTTGTTTTAAAGGGCATCCCAGAAAAATTAAACAAAATAGGATTACCACACAACAAATATAAGTGAAATCCTTAATTATATAATGGTCACTCATTAAAGTTACCTTGGAGTAACTCAATGCACACTTTTGTATGTTCAAGCACATCAACATCAAAGCATTTGCATGCTTTGGAAGACAATGGAAAGAAGTCCTCTGTTCAGTATCTGAGAACATAGGAGTTCATTTTGATTCATTTAATTTTCATCCAGCATACACACACCCCAAACAACAAGGAGACAGTAATCTGTGTGGTCAATATTTTCAGTTGCAGTGTTTTGCGTTTTCTGCAGACTCAATATAATTTTTAACAATAAACATTATATAAGCAGTTTTTCATGAAGTTAGCTGAAGAGCCGTTATCTTGTGCACAAGATACAGTAACTTGTCTTTGAAAATATATATACACACAAAAAGCTTGAACAAGGAATGTACAAGAAACACATGGCAGGCAACTTAACATCTATCACCACACATATGTGTGAGACCATCATTTGTGCTCAATGCACATTAGTGTGTCTGGCACACATTCGAGTCAAGCAGCTGGTAACACCCAATGTCAACCACATCACATGGCAGCCAGAGACCTCTGTTCGAACAACCAGCAATGTACGTGAGAAATACACAAACTGATTCATTAGATCTACACACACACACACTGCAGGGGATTTACAGCATATTATAGAAAAGTATTTTGCTTTAACAAGGAACAAATCATCTTTTTCTTTATCATTTAGTAGTGTTTTTTTTATTTGTTCTCTTCTCATAAACTATACCTTTTTAGTAGACCTGGTATAAGATCAATTTCTTTCAAAATTCTTTCTTTATGCATTGAATACACTTTACATTCCTGTGATAACTAACTCAGTTATGTGACTCCAGGGACCCAGACCCAATCACAGGCTTCCTTGCAGAAGAAAATTCGCACAAAAATAGGTAAAAAAAAAAAAAATCGAGCATCTCAGTCTGCCACCTCATCTGTCTGAACTTTAGCATGACAGAATATACATTAGGCATCTATATTGTGGCTGCTGATCAGCATACAAATAGGATCTGATTCCTCTATTTACGGCTGCCTGCAAAGGTAAGTCGTAGTAGTGGAGAAACGTAGCTGTGAGCCGTAAAACCTGAACAGCACTTTCAGAGCAAACTACTCGGAATATTCTCATCCAGCTGAGACACTCATCCTTCTTATCTGTGAAATATTTTGGAACTACCAACGTTGATAGTAATCACAGTACTTTATGACTACGGACACTACTTTACAATTTGACAACAACCATGCGAGTGTGCGTTTAAGTCTGCAAGAAAAGCACAAATCGGAGGGAAAAAACTCTGCGGCCTCAAAACAGCGCCGCCATCAAACACATACTTTTGGTTTGTTATGAACAAATACTTGCGTTAGCAAACTAGCTAACGGGCTACACTGACCAATCGGACAGACTGAAATGGTTAGCAGCTAGCTTAAGCTGATTTGGGATATGGACAGCTTACTTACTACTTTTAACCATACGGAGACGGAAACGTTACTTGCACCACCTAAAATAAATTACTGCGTTACTGAAGAAAGTATGGGTGAATGAAATACACGACCAGATCGACATAAAGCAAGTACATGGCCAGCTACATAGCCTCCAGTAGCAGTTTTGGCTAGCTGACGCGTAGCTAGCAAGTAAAACTCTCTTTGATAACGTTATAGAAAAAGGCAGCCGTTTTCCGGAAGTGCATGGCTTATTTTGGATAATAAAACCACGTTAGCGACCGTAAAATATAGCTGTTCGTACCACATAATGTCCACGGCTTTCTCTCCAAAGCAAATATAATGTTTTACGAAGTAGAATGTAATATAAACACCAATGTTTTAATTCCTACCCACCGCTCATGACGACATTCGCTGTCCGCGAGCCTCGAAGACCGAGCCCATGGAAGAATCCGCCCGCGCGGCTGCACCAATCCACGGACAATAGAATGATGAAAAACAGCCAAACTGACCAATCGGCTTGGAGTGTCTTTGTGATTGAAATTCAACTGCACCAATCATGATGCGACCATGCAATGCGTCGTTCGATGGATGATGGTTCAACCAATAGGATGTCGTGGTTGTGCTTCGATGGGAGCGTTTCCAGGGGCACACCTAGAACATGCAAGTGGCCTATTAGAGCAGGAGCTCCACGTCACTGACGTCCGCAACGACCAATGCGGACTTTGAGGGGCAGTTCGGTCAAAACGAGAATGACAACCGTGTTGATCAATGAGCGTTAAGTGGCTGACCTGTTTAAATTGTCCCACGTTAAGTGCGGAGCAGACCGTTATGTGGGATAACTCTCGCTCAACGTGCTAATCCACTGCAAACTTAACTTTTAAAGCAGGGACTCTTCATTTGTCTTAAATTCTTTTACACATCATTTCATCAGCGTGACACTTGGCTAAAACGTGGATGGTGTTGCCTATTGAATCCTGTTGTTTTCAGTATAACCTTAACAATAGGCTGTACACTCTAAAAACTCTTTGACTTTGCTTTTTGTCTGTTTGGTGTATAGACCCTGACAACCCACTAGAAAGAGCGTTGAAGTCACTGAAAACAAACCTTTGTTAAATAACTAATTGATACACTGACTGTAGTGTACAGAGATGGATGGACACCAGTGAAAGCTTGGCCTGCTAACAAGCAAACAGTGCAGTGTGTATTTAAACATTTAAACTCTTTTGTTGTTTTAGTAGTTTCTCTTTGGCTGATTTTGTATATCAATATACTGTATGTCACATATTTGACCATGCTCTTCCAAAATAAATAAATGAGTTGATGTGAAAATGTTAGTGTGTTTTCCTGTTTTCCTCAGCATATATTCAGGCTGCTTATTTGGACCAAAGAGCAGATTTGAACACTAGTTGGACTTGTCTTTTTGTTTTGTTTTGTTATAACCCAGCACGAGAGGCTGACAGGAGCTCAGCCACTATGGACCTTTCACCCTGTGGAGAAAATGTTCCCTCTGTGGCTGTCAGTCCCATCTGTCATCAGGATCAGCTGAGTTGGCCCCCAGCACTTTAAGCTAGCGTGTATGAGCTGTCCCTCTTTCTCATTGGATGGTTCCCTGTGACTCTATTCACTTCCACAATGCATGCAGTGCCTTTTCATATAGGCTTTTCCCAAAGAGTGCACTTGGCCTTATTCACACACAGACATCTCTGTTTCCTGCCTGGCATGTCGTCTCCCTGCATCTCTCCATGTTTTTTTTTTTGTTTTGTTTTTTTTTAAAGTGTTTGGGAAACTGGAGTCCTGTTTTTTTGCTTTTACTTAAAGCACTTTCTCCCTCTTCACCTCCAGTGTGTGTAGCTGGTGGTGGAGGATGCAGATACAGTCTATCACCTCCTCCCCAGGCACTTCTGTGGAGAGCCTCGGAGAGAAAAGGCTGCATAATTTAACTGGGATATCTCACTTTTTTTCTCTTAACAGGCTTCATGAGTGAGCCAGAGCATAAGCTAAAGAGTTTTCAGCCTTGAACATTTCAAAGGGAATAGCTGACATTAAAAAATGAAGCAGTCTCTACAACCCCACCACCACCAGAAGCTAGAAGGGAACTTCACAGTGCACAGAAATGGATGTCATAGCTGCTGCAGCTCCATGGTTGCTATGATGTGTTGCATTTACTGTACTTCATAAGAAAATAAGCCTAAAATAGTTTTTTTTTAAAAATCCAGTGTCTTAAGCCAAGTAAATGTTAAAACCATATCTTGAAATGTTTAGAAACTGCTGTTTTTAATTGTATGGCCTTCCTGACTGAGTATACATTTAGTTGTTATGGGACACTATAACATAGCCTATGTTACTGTTGGAACAATTCATCTCAAACCGGACCTTATGTGAAAGTTTTGGTTATAAATGAGGTAAAAAACTAAAAATAGTTTTAAGAGAAATCATAGTCAAATTGAAAAATATGCCACAAACCAATGTTTATTTTTCTTTTCTTTTTTTTTTTTTACTGAAAACGCTGGGCCTGCACCAGCTTCAGGGTACTGAGAAACAGAATGAACAAAATACACCTGGGCATTTGACAGGTATAGAGCACTCATGACAGACACACTGAGAGGCAGCTGGATCCAATATGTTAGTCAGCTGTTTGTGTTTTTCAACTGGACTTTCTTTGGCATGATTTTATTCTTCCTGTGAAAGCTGCTATGAAAAAGCAACTCAGAGAGGGAGAAAAATAGTTTATCCTTTAGAACAAAGCAATTCAGTTTGGCATATACTTTAACACTCTGGCTAGATCCGTTTTTTCAGGAGACCATGGGAAGCTATTAGTTGCTGAGCCCAGTGACCCCCCACTGTTTCAGAGACTCACCAGCACATTTGAATTATATCAGCAACAATAGAAATCTAAGCTTGACTCTTGCCTCATTGAATCTATGCCATAGCACAGCCTGAAGTGCACCTTTCCAGCAAATGGTAGCTATGATGAGTTAGTGTTTCCTCCTACACATTTTCAGCTCCCTGAAACATGTTAGAAACCATCCCATCTACCTGCTGACATCTGAATATTTTTGAATCTTGAATCTGTCCCTGTCTATGTGTCTTACACTAACACTTGGTCTGAAGCTCATCACAGCAACCTCACAACTCTGTTATGTAGGCACAAAACACTAACAGCAGCATAGTTCTCTTAGTTAGGGTGCAACACAGGAGGATGTATTACGTTCTTCGATGATGGAAAAAATACAGATATTCTACTTTAGCTTCCAACACTTTGATCATTCAAAATCTGTGGCTGAGTGCTTAACAACATAATATTTGGTGAGATGTGGAAAAAAAAAGTTTCCTCACAGGAAAAACAAAATCCAGACTCAGGTGATTCTGAGGTGTCCAGCTTTGTTGGGCCTCTGCTGCTGCCTCTGCGTGTATATTTGTGAGGGCATCTGTCAATCCAAAAAATCCCCCATTTGAACAGAATGGAAGGTAAAACAAGGAAACGGCAGCGAACAACAGTTGTACAAATTAACCAGTGCATTGAGTTGAGTCCACTTCAGCAGGTTCAGAAAACAACAGCTGTTTGTTTGTGGACATCAGTGAAGTCTCTCCTCAGAGTCCTCTGCAGCTTCACTTCCACACTCTCATTTTTTCCCCCAACATCCAACAGCAGACATCCATCCCTCCTTTCACTATAGTCCAAATCAACACAGAGGGAGGGGGGGTCCATCCCAGTCCAGCTGGACATCCGGGGACTCTGATTGGCTGATTCTTAAAGACTGGCATACCAGTGTGCAGATCAGTCCTCCACCAGAAACCTGAAGACAGTGTAGAGTTAAAATATTTTAATGTATTGCCAAAGAAATAAGTACATAAAATCTGTTACTAGAGAGAGTTTTCTGTGTACTTGAAAGGATGCAGAGAGTCTAACTCACTCGAGATGAGGAGAGCTCTGCTGCTACGTCTGTGACTCGGCCTCCTGCTCCACTCCCACCACCCTCCTGATGTTCCTGATTGACAGGTACATCTCCTCCTCAGGGTCGTAGTAATAAAATTTACTCAGGTACGAGATCAGTGGTCTGGAAAGAAGGAAATGCATTTTAAAAAAAGACAGAGAACACATTTTTAATACACAACTTGACACATGATTGTCAAGTCATTTCGAGCGTGCTTAAGCTTTTTGGCAGAAATATCAAGTCTCGGTGAAAGCAACAGACTTTGGATGGCACCATACTATATTTGTTGAGATATAACAGTGTGACCAGCTGGTACTGAGTCCTAACAGCACCACGGCCAAGAAATTAAGACAGCAACTTTTTCAAATCCTCAAGCTGTTTCCTAACAAGCAGACTGTAAAGATGCCTGCATGCAGCAGCACAAAGGCTTGACAGATATAAATACATAAACGATCACGTTTGCCGTACCTGGGCAGTGGAAGCTCTTGGATATGGTCGATACGGACTATTTGTCTGATGCAGAAGCGACAGAGGTGTTGTAGTGATTTCACGTTGCTGAAGCGAGACACAGGATACAGCAGCTGAACTGGTGTTGGAGGAAGCCCTGCAAAAAAAGAGACACATATTATGCAGTGAGCATTTTGAGGCAGCTGACCAATCCTTCATCACTGAAGCATGTCTTTTAGCTGAGGCATGCTGGTGGCTCTTGGAGCTGGATGCCTCTGTTGCACATCACTTCCCCATCATTGTGTCCTCGTTTCTGCACATGCCCTGACTGTCTGAGCCTCGAGCCCACTGTTGCAACCAAAGACTAACAAAACTTAATAGCAGTTTCTTAAAACATCACATCAATATAGCAATGAATGCAAGTTTGTTTTTTTATCCACCGAATAAATCTGTCAGATCTTTAAGTTGTGTTTTTGCTCCATGCTAAAACCAGTGTGTTAACCTGCCATAAGTGTGAAGTAGGGGTGACATACCCAACATGTTTTAAACATGACTGCATGTGGTTCAACACATTCTAGTGACCTGTGGGTTATATTTTGTCAACTCTTCTCACCCCCACCTCATACACACTGAGCACTGAGGTCAAACGTGCTCACAGATGCCGTCTCACAATCATAAATCATTCATAGGCTGAATGCAAACATACAGACAGTCACACTACTCCTCCTCTGCTCTGCTCTTCTGTCTCTCAGGCACTTCTCACTAAGTGGTAGCTGGCATCCATTTTTGATTGGCCCAGGCTGCATGCAGTTATATGACCTATTTTTTTTTTTTTGTACCTGGGACTCTGGAGCGTAGGAAGTAGAGGAATTTGCCATTCTTAGAGTGCATGATGGCTCGTTCGATGAATTCCACCACAGAGTGGCAGCGATCCTCGAACTTCGGGTGACACCACAAGCTGAATGTCCCTGGAGGCAGAAAGAAATGATGTGTATTAGATGAAGCACTAGTCTATTTATCTACTCATGACATGCACATAATGAAACTGTATAGTAAACATGTTGATTAGCACTGTCTCAATTAAAGACTCTAACCCTGATCTACTAACAGCACAGACATTTAGAGGACTGAACAAAAAAGAATAACTGGTGCAACTAGAGGCTGTGACATTGCGCCCTGCTTACAAATGCTGAAACAAGCTTTAAGAAAATTTGCAACGCGTTTTTGCACTTTTAGATGCTGTGCAATCAAACGGAGAATATGCTTAGTTAACTGGCTTGTGTTTTCTCACTTTGAGTGCAGTGCATTAGAGCACTGAGGCAGACTGACTTCCTGTAGTAACCTTACCACAGAAGGTTTCAGCTGGAGACACTGTGTCAGGCTGGGAGCTCACATGTCTAACAATATTTGTGCATGTTTTGATTAATATGTCTGTGTGTGTGTGTGTGTGTGTGTGTGTGTTTAAATGATGACTTTATTGATTGATGGATGAAACACAGAGAACAGGCGGAGAGGTCGTTAGTCTGCAAGTGTGACAATAAAAAAACTGCCACACACCTCATTATAATTCAAAACACACCTTTATTGCTATATACTCCTAACACACACACACACAAGGAGAGAGGGGAACGTGTGAACATGGGCAAGAAAGAACAGGATGTATGAGAGTTTTAAGGCAAATATATGAATTTTTAAATGTACAGTTTTTTTTTATTTTTTCCCCTCCAGAATTCAGATTTAAAAAATAAAAGACAGCAGAAGTTGTATCTGTATCATCCAGTCACACACAGTTAGATTGTCTGAGGTCACTTAAAGAGTGGATTACTGTGAAACTGTGTCCTCTGTGTGTGATAATAAACATTTTCTCTCTTGAACCAGATTGGTTTTTCCACAAAAACACCAATTATAAATAACTAAATAACAGAGTGGATTTAGTAATTATTTCATTTAGGGAGAAACTAGTAAAAAAATGAAAATAAACAGGTGAGATGAGCATTTTTTTTCCAATTAGAAGCTGAAATTTGTGACAGAAATGTAGCTCATAAACCTGATCAAAGGTCAATTTTTGATTTAGGTTATTGAGAGTAAATTACAGGAAAAAAAAACATTAAAAGTGGGCAGAAGGTGGAACAGTATGAGTGATATGAATAAAAGGACTTTGTAGCAAATTGCTCACCTGACTCTCTGAAGCCTTTTTGCCAAAAACACCACATTCATTGTTTTTAAATTGCTTGTAAAGGAACCAAATCACGATCTAGTGTTTTGTTGCCTAAACATCTCCACCTTTGGAAACCCTGTCGTCATGATGAAAAAAACCTTCAACCTTAATCATAATGAATCCTGTGTTGCAGTCCAGCGACTTGTTGCCATTGGCGATGGTGATGCTGTTTGACTTCCAGGACAGAAAGTTTCTGTTGTCTGAACGTCCAGCAAAGGAAGGTCAGGAAGTGATCCAGGAAGTCAGGGACCTGGAGAGTGGTATGAAGAGGTCAGTGTCAATGTAAAATTCATGTAAATGAACATGGTAGTGATGTGGTGCATGTGTTTATTACAGGTGTAAGACTAAACTAGCAGCAGCTCTGGCTCGCTTCAGAGTGAAACATTATCTGCAGAGCGTCTCCTGTTTTCTGTGTGATCCTGTCAGAACCAAACAGCACAGAGCCAAACGTCTGCCACACTACACATGGATCAATACCCTCAGAACCAGGTTGGTTCTGCTTTAATTAAAGCTCTCTTTGCTTTACCATCAGTTTCAGTGATATAAATTAAGATATAAAAAGAGAAGTGTATGCCTGCCTGAAGAAAAGAGAGAGAGAGCAAATGATGCCTTTACTGTGAGATGTTAAAGTTTAACAGAGTGGCTGATGGGTTCTCTTCAGCTGGAGTTTAATGATCAGTGAAGTTCACTGAGGTGTTAAAGAGACTGAAAAATGCAGCATTCTCATAGCTTGAGGGTAAAAATGTTGGTTTTTTGACACTGACATTTCTGAAACACTGAGAGTCATGATGTTTATTTTAAGTCTTCAGTGTCTTCTCTCTGTAGTCTTGAGGATGTGTGTGAAGCGTTACAAAGTGCCGGGCTGTGTGAAGCAGACAACATGGCCGACCTCCAGGAGTCAATGTTCTGCAGAGACCCTCTATGTCCAGATACAGTCGTCTTCTCTCAAAATCTTCACGCTCAGCTCCAAGACAGCAGCCTGTGCACCGAACACATACTGAACATACAGGTAGAAATGGCTGCAGTGTGCAATATCACCACAAGAGGGCCTAAATCCCCCCCCCACACACACACACACACTGATGACTTTAAGATGTCATAAGATTAATTTGTGTTATGTAGTTACAGTAGTGTAGAAGTGTCTCTGTTTGTAGGACAGGAGCGTGTGCGTAGCAGTGAGTGTGTTACGCCCCCTGCTGTTTGAGAAAGGAGATGTCCTGTTGGCGGGTTGCTTCTCAGCTGTGACCGTGGCGCATGTAGCCGTGGCCGCTGCTGAGCGTTCGGGCCGAGTGTTGGTGTGCGCTGCCGATCACACAGCGTCACAAATACAAGAGATACAACAGCTACTCGCACAAATGGCCATCAAAAGTGAGTCACACACTGAGATGGTGCCTCCCGGTTTCTGCCTGCTTAAAACCTGCCTTTTACTCAGTGTGTGTGTGTGTTGGTCCTTTATAATGACTTTTATAATGATAGATGTTCGAGTCCTGTCTGAGCCATTCTACGGTCTGAACGAGTGGAGCGCTGCTGTCCAGAGGTTAAAGGTCATCACGGTGCTGCCACGGTGTTCATCCTCTGCACTCAGTGACCCCATACCCACCATCCACAGCGAACATGGAGGTAGGGAAGTGTCTTCTCTCAAGCGCTGCCCTGATTCTGAAATTTGGACGACCACAGATGCACTGACGTGAAGGAAGCCGACAAAACGCCAGACAGATCTGTAAAACACCAGCGGATGGTAGATAGCAGGGAACCGCACATGCTCAGAAAAAGACAGAACTTAAAGAACATGTTTTGGTCAACATATACAGCTGTATACATAGCCTACAATGACAATGTTTTATTAACATTTAAGTTGTGAGTCTGTCCCTGTGGAATCTGCACATTTCAAAGATGCCACGTGAGAAGGCTTGAGACAATTTCACAGAGCCACAGCCCTGAGACCTCCCAGTCTTGATGTGCGCTAAAAATCTGTGAGTTATTGAGGGCTGACGCAGGAACTGAGCGATTATAAAAGAGGGATGGACAAAAAGAGGAGAAAGGGGATAGAAGAATAATTACAACAAAATGAAAACTATAAATATCTGTGACAGACAAAGAGTTCATTTCTTTTAAAGCAAATGAAAATATTTAACAGGTTTTCCTCTACTGCTGTTCACAGACTGGGATCTTCTTCCAGAGCTGTCACATGGTTCACTTTCTAAGAGCAAAATACAGTCACTGACCAGCCAGCAGGCACGACTGCTGGGACACGCTCTCACCTGTGAGTAAACATCGAGACACATGAGGCATTTAACAGAGCATGGCGTGAGACACTGTACAATGTATCGTCAGTCCCAAAGGTTCAGACTGTGGTTTACTGCACACGCTCAGAGTATCCCGAGGAAAACGAACAGCTGGTGAACAGAGTGCTGGAGAAAACACACACTCATCCCAAACTGCTGCCCTTCAGGTACAGTAAACACACACCTGCTCTGTCTTTGTAAGGGCCTGTCAAGTGTTTATCAGACTTTATATTGCTTTATATTGCTGCATCGTTCTCCTCTGACTCATCTGATGGAGGCTGACAGGACACACGAGTTCAGTGAGCTCTGCTCAGCAGGCAGCAAAGACAGATAACTGAAGGCTGCCAGAAGCAAACATCACTTCAGTTTGTGATCTTTAAAAACTCAAAACACTTCAATTTGTAAAGACACACGACTCTTTCATCACAATGTTAGTAACGTATACCACTTCTAGTGGTATTAAGTGAGTGTACAACAAAAGCTAGCAGGTTAGCATGCTAACTTCTCTTTAACACAATACAGTGACATCTTAAGCATGATGTCATCGCTCACGCTTCACACTCTGTTGTTAGTTTTATTACAAAATGTACCGGAGCAGACAAAGAAAATGGACTGAACATAAAGTCCCATAAACAAAAAGGGCTTTGTCGTCTCTACTGTGTGTGTGTGTGTGTGTGTGTGTGTGTGTGTGTGTGTGTGTGTGTGTGTGTGTGTGTGTGTGTGTGTGTGTGTGTGTGTGTGTGACAGACTCAGTGTGT
>JAVQJX010126811.1:0-11329 GCA_036025115.1 Ambassis agassizii
TGACGTCTTCCTCCTGTTTGTTAGTCAAGTAAGTTATAAAACAGAATTCTTAGTCTTAAACCACAAAACACAGATAATCAATATCTTAAAACAGACACACAAATGGCCTAAACAATTAGCAGTACATAATAATAATACTTCGATATGTCTGAAATGAACGCTAATCCTCCACTGATCTGCACACTCAGATTATAGATCCCTGCTGTGAGCAAACAGAATGGGTTTATATAGCGTTGAATGTGTCAGTCGCAGAACAAATGGCTCTATTAGCACAACCAGCAATGCTGTCAGTTGTGATAACGGAATAAATCGTCTCCAGTCAGTGAGGAGTGTGTGTAAAATAAGAACAGGTGGGAACCAGTTCCAATTACTGTAACAATAATCCAAAATGCTTTAAGGCTTGCATTAAGCTACTTAATAGCATTTGCACTGCAGTCATCTCCGCCAATGGCAACTGCCTGAAGCTTTGTGGTGGGCTGCATTATTACTCGCTCCCTGCAAATGAACTGATTTTTACTGTGGCACATCAGATTTACATGTGAATATACTGCAAGTAAACACAAATAGAAGCTTAATTCCTGCACTTTTGCACCTCCTCCATAACCTCATCTGCAATAGGCTCATGTTCTGACAGTGACATTATGTATTCAGTAAGTTATAGCAGGCATGCACAAAGCTCCTTCAAAAATCTCACCATCACAAGATGCTATTCAGGCCTGCGGAAAAGAGAGCTATGAGTTACTGAACATGTGTCAGCCTATCTGGAGGGGTGATGAAACATGGAGAAATACTTAAGTGATGTACATTAAGTGATGATACTCCAGCTGCTCTAGTTTTTGCTTTTACCAAATTCTCATCCAGCATTGGTTCATGGACAAAGTTGTCAATGTTAGGTGTGTCATCGGGAGGGCAAACTCAGATCAGCAGAAACTTTATACACACTTATTAGCAGCTGGACACATTTTCATTCAACCCTAAGGTTAGCAGTTTGATCCCCACCATACATGCGTTTGTGTCCCTCGACAAGATGTAAAGACCCCAACACTTAGTAACTCTGTTATCTGTTACAGGACACGTTTATTTAGAAGCTGCACCCTAAAGGGTAAATTCTCCACAAATACTCTGCATGGAGCATGTTCTCCTAAATTGCAAATATGTGCTCCCTGCATGCAAAATGAAAGGATTAAGTGAAGGAGATAAACCAGAAACCAGCTACAGGATATTCTAAAGACAGGCTGCAGGTGGACACAGTAATTTAGTGGCCTTGTGGCATGTTCTGTTGTGTGTTTTCATCATGACGAGATATATACAGATTTTCTAATTTAGTTTTCATTCTGTGATTGAATAAAGCATAGCCTGTTTTACTGCAGGTTTTAGTGCTTTACAAAGGACATAAAAATCATTTTAAAGGACAATGAAAGGGAAAATAAATTAGAAAATATAATACATGGCTAAAAGGGGAGTTGAGCTGTATCATTAACAATGCAGTTAAAATGTAGTTACTGTAATGGTACAGGTTTAGTCTGATCATAAATGTAACTTATAAAGGCAGCGAGAAATTCAAGGCTAAAGTTGTAGAGAAATGATCAACACGAGGAAGTTAAATATAAATGCACTACATTAACTTTGAAATTCAGGCAGCACAAGATGTGCTGAGTTCATACAGTATGTACAACATTGCCACAAATATGTTTTAAAAACTTTTCTACTGTATAACAAGTTCAGTACAGAAAAATCAACAAGAAACATGTAACACGTAGTTGGAAAGGTTAGGAACATCATAAATCTTCAATTCTTCTGCTCCCTGGGGAGTTGAGCCACAAGTGCTTTTGTTGAGTTTTAAAAGAATAAACTTAAAAATACTATTATCCATCAGGGCAGTGCAACATTTTGTGAGAATGTGATACTTTTTTTAACATACATTTTCAACAGAGGAAGCAGGTATGGCCAGATATTTACATACAAGCACAGCTAGGTTTGGGATATTGTTTTGGTTTTATTTCACGCACAATAAAGGCTCCTCTGTGCTCAGGTGAATTGGGAGCTCATGTGAGGCTGTCAATTGGGACAGCAGCACCTAGAGGTGCCATTTTAAATTTGAGGTAGCCTTTATAGAACCACAGACTCTGGTGAACAGAGGTGGGCTATTCAACCATTGAAGCACATAAAAGAATACAAAACTGAATTATGGGTCATGAAACATCATGCCATTGTTGCATTACACTGTTGGAGAGCCACTACATTCTCAGATTTATTAACCATAAGTAGTTTAGTCAACTCTTGTTTCTTGTGATCTTATGGGAGTTTTGCATTGTTTAAAAAGCTTCCACATCTTCTTGATCAGCTTCAACTTGTTAAGCTACATGTCTCTGTGTGGATATGTATGGCGAGCAAGATTGTGTTGAGCTTAGTAATTTAGGCAGCTCAAGCTGGCGAGAAGAAGAAGGGAGCTACACCTTTGAGGAAACACTTCATAATGAGAACTGAAGGCAGCTTTTCTGATTGCACACCAAGCTTCCTCCATGTATACCATAGTCTTACTTCACACTTCATGTGCTCTCAATATTATATAATTACAAGAACAAACCAAAGAACTTAAACAGCACAGAAGATAAAACTTTAATCAAAACAGAGTTAATGATTTTCTAAAATTACTGTAGCTCATTGTATAATCACATAAACATGTTGACATCCAGAGATTAAATGGATGTTGAAGGTGGATGATTTCATTATAAAAGTTGCCCTTTTGCTGGAGAAAGTAATCTGCACTCAGATGAATTTAATTACCACAGAAGTGATTTATCTTTGACATATCAACTCAAAACAAAAGGCTACTAATCCTAAACTCAAACTAGGGAGAAAATAACCAACACTGTGGTTAATCTATCACCTAATTAATTGAAGCAGATCAAATCAGCCTCAAGATGCCAGGAATGCACACTCTATGGAGGAGGTGCAGGACATGCTCACACAAGCAAAATGTTACTTTAACAATGCACTTCTGAGAACTATGACCTATCACCTGCTTTGACAATTTTTTTAGTCAGGTATAGGTGTAATGCTATAATAAGGCATACAGCATGATACATACATACAGCACATAGGAAAAACAGAATTTTAATTTTACAAAAGCTTTTAATTGTATTAAATGGTATGAATTGTAGTTTAAACCCATATTCATCATTGATTCATCATTTTTAATTATCTCACTATGGATGATAATGTATTTTTTAATTTTGCAGTGTTGTAAACCTGGTTCAAAGCAGCAGAGGCTCAGTGGCTGAGACAATTCAGACCAAACTCTGCTGACAATGTGAAGACAAAATGCAGTCTTTGATATTATAATGGCACCCGAAACCACCTCCAAATGTATCCTTGGTGATCATTTCCAAGCTAAATGACCTTTATGGAGCAGAGTTTGGAGGAAATGTTGTGTAAGTTATTATATTTAAAATCAGGAAGTGAAGCAATAAGAAAAACACACAAAGGGAAAATAATGCCTGAACTGCCAACGGTGTGCACACTCACAGAGGATGTCAGCTATTGTTATTTCATGATTAATCCACTGACAAACATCAGGCCAATTAATCTACAGCAGTAATTAGAAAAAGCTGGCTGCTTGGTGGAGCTAAACTGAGGCTATCATCAGGGAAGCAGCTTTGGGTGACAGATCTGCCCAACATGATCAACCATGTTGAAAACTGCCAGGTAATTTTTAATGAGCAACCACAATAGAAGTGAGGCTGAAATAAACATGAAAATGGCAAATTTACATGGGATCTAGACCTCAAAAAATAGATCCTTAGACTTACCCTGACTTGTCCTACGAACAAATTGGCCTCTTCTTCTTGAACAGTAAAGTTAGTTGGGGTGAAGGGGTCAAACTTAGGGTCGTTATCGTTGACATCAGTGACGACTATGTTCACAGTAGCAGTGGATGTCTAAAGGAAAAAGATTAGATTAAGACAAAGATCATAAGTGCAACAGAAGCATTTTATTAGATTTGTATAATGTCTTTTGGGTAAAATACAGAAACAACTTGAATAAGTTATAAATGAATAAGTTATCAGGCATCTGTCCAAAATAGATTTCTCATGATGAAGTTGTAATAAAAGGTTTCCAATCAAGAAAGGCTGATGTTTAAAAAATTATTAACAGCAAATAATTCTTCAAAGTTTGACTATGTGAACCCAAAGATAAACAGATTTTTTTTTTTGCTTTCATGTGTCTTTGATGGGTTAATTAAAGACAACAGAACAAAAGTAATCAGTATTAACATTGATGGTGCACCTGTGTAACGCAAAGCTGTTCAGAATTCACAAGGAGGAGTGTGCATTGCTCCCTGCACAGTAATCAGGAGGAAACTGTACAAGCTGGAAGCTGAAAGCATAAAATCAATTGATTCTCCCCTTCCTTCATCAGATCACTTTTCAAAATGTCAAAGGTGTAGAATTTAGTCACTCTAAAAACTTCTATCAACAGCTTTTGTACCAGTTACATTCGGTGATGCCATGATAAGAGACTGTTTTACTCATTGCAGTGTTTACACTGAATTAACTCATATTCAGTGGTTTTATGCAGGTTTTATCTCAAAGCTCAGTGGGCAGAGCAAATCCGCCCCCAGCATCATTTAGGGGCTCATTCATCTGTAAGGCAAACATGGTCCACTGTACTGCTGCTAACCTTCAAACAACGACACAGTACGCACATATAGCACGTCTATAAATCAACACAGAAAATAGCTGAACATGCACAACCTATAGTCTCTTTTAGCGTCCTGGGACAAACGTGTATGCAAATAATGGTGTAAATGGCCTCCTTTGGGGGAGCAGGGATGGGTGGGTTGTAGGAGGAGCTGGCTCTAGCATGGAAAAACACTTCCCAGAAGACAGCTGTTTGAAGTTGCCCTGGCAGATGAGACACTCAGCACATGTCATGAAGAAAATGACCTAGTTAATGTCACCTTCATCTCTGTGTCCGCTGGGAAATCCTTCTCCATTGTTGTTTCTTAGTTCCAACTTACATAATCAGTCTATTCATGTATGAACAAACATGGCACCCCATCCTATAAAAACATTCATATCTCTGCTGCTATTTCATTTTCAAGCTCACTGTCAGTGGAATCTACTTATTTTTTATTTCACAGAAGACCTGAAGCCAATTAGTGTCTCAATCCTGGCGTGGGTGTTCTTATCAAAGCCAAAAATCTTACCTCTGCGGGAATGAGTGTGATTAATGAGCTGCTATTATTTATTTAACATAAAATAGACAGAGCTCTGTGATGTCTCATCTTCCGTCCTCACTGAACCAGAGGTGGCTGAGGGTGCTTTGCTTTTAAGTGACGATCCTGACCAGAAGCTATGTTGCAGGAACTGATATGATCAGGCTGTTAGGAGTCATACACTCTCTCCTCTGCAAGTGCAAGAACAACTTTAACTAGCATAATTTTCTTGAGTTTCTGGGATGTAAAACTCTGCTTGGGTATTTTGATTAAAGCTTGTAGAGCTGAGAATACATACAGTATTTTTAATCTGTCACAAGTTGACGTGTACACATTGTTTATTTATTTATTTTTTTAAAGAGTTTATTATGGAGTAAAGTTTGTGGATGCCAGCAGATTTGAGAAGTAGCATGTCAGGTTTCCATGGATACTGATGTTCTGTGCTAATTACACATCCAAATCCCCAGTGTTCCTGTCCCTTTCTCTGTTGCTCTCTATCTCCTTTCAGTCCCCTCCTCCTGTGCTCATTTTGATCCTGTCCCTGTTCTCAGCAGTCCATGCAGTGCCTCTGTTGCATTGAATCCTCACCTCTTATACTCAAACCTTTACCCCATTCATATAACATCATTCTTTTTGTGCCAGCATTTCTTCCTAACTGTGACATTTAGCCCACACAAGTCAGCCTGTAATTTACTCTGTGGACAAGATGTAGTTCACATACACACATACAAACACACACACACACACACACACTATTCAGGTAAAAGATGTCTGTTTGTACAACCTGTCCATCAATATTAGGACAAAGAGCACCAGCCTGTGGTTACCTCATCCTGTGAGGTGAAACTCCATCTTACATGCTCTTTATCCGTTTGCTCTTTTCTCTCCAACCCTGTCACTGTCCATCTCCTCTGGTCCTCCCACTCTTGCTGTGACACTCTTACAGTTCGGGGACACACAAATACTGGGACACACTGGAGCTGCTTATATATCATATCTCCACTGAGCAGTACACTAGCAGTAGATGAAAATGAACTGTAGCTCTGAGTGTGCAGGTGACAGGGAGACAATCAATGTCACTCTTCTGACAGCTCATCAGCTAATGTTCATTACCTATCACACACATCTTAAACCTTTACCTGGAACAGAGACAGCTGCAAAAACTGAGCCAACTGAAGTGAGGTGTAATTAAATCAAGACAGTTATGTGATTATCAACTGATCATAAATAATCCTCATTCTCTGAGTTTTGAAGGGATGAAAAATGCAGCTGCACCACATATATAATTTTTGCCATTTTAAAAGAGGAGATATAAACAACCATTTGCATTACAAACAGCGTATGGTGCCAAAAACTGCCTTTTGCAAGCACTACATGAGACAAAACACTGTTGAGGTCAGGTTGTAATTTGCCATTTAAAAACATGTACAATAATACAGGTGCTGTTATTGCTGGCTCCCTTTGTAATTGTAAAGAGGAACACATGGTGACTGACAATCATACTAGGGAAATGGTTACACTGAGAGGCCTGAAAGTTGAACTCTACTTCGCACAATTGCATTTACAGCAGCTATTTTTATAATGGCTTCCATTAATCAGCGGAAAAACTCCTACTAAGATACTTGACAGGTTACCAAAATAACAAAAATACAATTTTCACAAAGTATATAGATTATATTGAGCTGCCAGCTCTTTTTTGGTGTTGCATTGAAATAGGGTATATAAAGTAGCTCGAAATAACTCTAATGCCTCCACTGATTTGAATGAATTGAATGAACAAGAATGAACTCATGGGTTATTAAACTCTAGGTTCCAGGTTCAGTGAGACAGATTTCCAAGATAACAGGCTTATCTGAGCATACTGTGTCTAAATGTTTGAGGGTGGTCAACCCTGAGAAAAAAGTGATGTGCCTCACCCCTCCAGGATTGCCGTCGGAAGCTGTGACAATGAGACGGTACTGATCAGTGGTCTCTCGATCCAGAGGTTTGGCCAGAAGTAGAAGACCAATCCTGTAGAGAGAGGGGTTAGAGAGGACATAGTTACTGTTATAAAGAAGGACACATCAGCACATTATTTTGAATCATTCCTGCATCAAACAGGAAAAGAACATTCATTTGAAAAAAATGTTTTCAATACATTTGAATGGTTTATAGCTGAAGCATTAGAATGTAATTTAGAGGACTGCATTTCAATCTATTCCAATGAAAATGCAGGAATTTTTGACAGACTTAGAAAACATGCTTACTGATGGAGGAGGATGGCGTTTGTGGAAAAGAGCAGATAGGAGCAGGTGTAACCATTCTCAATGCACAAGTACTACAGAAAGAAAGACTTGTGTGTTTCCTCATAATGACTGGAGCAGACTTGGTTTCTTGGATTTGGCTTTCTGGCATACCAAAGCGTGAATGCATTCCCATGCATAACTTTAAATTATCTTTGTTTGTATGCAAAATCAAGTGCAGCCACATGCAAACACACACAGCACGGACTAAACAATTTCACAGCCACACTCAAGAGAGGCTCTGCCAGATTGCCAAACGGAAGGAAAGACAAATGCTTCTGAACGCACAGCTAGATTAATGCCCATCGCAATTGCCTGCTGCCCCCTGCTCCTTCACATTTCTAATTTAAAGCTTCTGTGGCCAAACATTTGAAGCAGAACCTGATTTCCACCCTTGCCTCTTTAAACTATGAAGTCTGATTTTAAAATCTGATGGGTAGAATCTTACTGATCAATATTGTCTCTTTCTGCATGTGCCTTTAGGTAGAACACACAGCACTTAATCCACCACACCCGATGATAGGTGGTTTAAGAGGGCAAACACAGCTTTCTAAAAACACCATAAAAATTCAACACACCATCCATCACTGGCTGCTATTCTCATGTTTATTTATGCATAAAACAGGAGAGTAGAAAATAGCCCTGTGTGTACTCAGTGAAGCCAAAAGGTACAGGATGCCCTGATGTGAATATGATAATGATTATATACATTGATCATTGTCATAACTGCAGTGATAATGATGATGATCTTGATGGTGGTGACGACAAAGTTTAGAATGATGCAGCTTTGCTAGCCTGGGGAGTATATTTTTCACTGCATCTGGAGTGCTGAACTACACTTGAGCGGTTGGGTCTGAGAGGTTCACTGATCTTGTGCAATAGCATTCTGCCTCATCTCTCCGGCCAGCACAAATGAAAAGATGTTGTCAGATGTGCGGGACACTGTTAACAGAATCGTCTGGAGTGTCAGAGGTGTGGGTTAGAGGCTATCCTTTCCAGTCACACTAACAGTTGATCTTTCATTCTGCTCAGATCATGTCTCTATATGGTAAATTGGACTTGATGCACAAGGCGTGAGTTCCAGGTGGCATGAATGTTTTACCTGAGGGCAAGTCTATAAAGATAAGGTCTCACTAAATGTTACTTTTCACTTAAAGCAGATTTTCGTCATAGTTTTGAAGACTGAAAAAGATGGTAACAGAATACATGTTAGCAAATTTTCCTGAGGGAATGAATGAGGTATGCAGCTCTCACTGAAATTACTGAGATTAAGGCATGAGTGTGTGTGCTTCTAAATGAATGTATTTGTAACTGACTCTAAACAACAGAGCACTGATTGGTTTCAGTGGACACTCAATGATTCACTCTCTGAATATTCCTTTAAATTTTTCCGATTCAAATTCACTTCGATGATGAAAGAAAGCTGCCTGCCAACTGGAATAACTTTGCAAGTGACAAACTTGGCATGGCCTCTGGTTTAGCCTTCTTTTTATGATTTTTTGTGAACATTTGGCTAAAAAGATGATGCTGTATTCACACAAAAGAAGGCAGGTCAGATAATAGATAATCTAAATTCAATTTAATGCAGTATAAAAAATATATGAAATGTCAAAAACGCTAAGTAATTATAAATTCCATGTTCAAAAAGAGGAATTTTATCTAAAAAACAAACCAAACATACACTGCTTTTGAGTTAGTAACTTGCCCTGATTTCTGGTAAATCCTCTATGCAGCAAAGTTACATATGTGGAGACTGAGGAGCATTCCCACCTCCTTCAGGGGAAACTGTCCCATTTATGAGAAGTTCTACATCTCAGAACTCATTATTCAAGAATGAACCAGCGACAAATGTAGGCTGAATCTGAACGTAGAGCAATGTCCTTTTTGAGTTTTGATGGTTGAAGGGCTCAGTATACTGCACACTCATCAAGAGCGCCAGCTAATCACTTTTTGATTTATTATGTGCTATGTCAGCACCTGCTTGAAGTTATTATATTGATAGGCTGCTGAGAGCTTGTGATGTGATTGTAATGTTTCTGCCACACAGTGGATGCCCTTATGGAGAATGTGTCCATTTTAGTAAGATTCTTGTCATGTCTGCAATAAGAACGCAGTAGAAAACTCCCATCACCACTATAAAAAGCAGGGATCCTGCTATAAAAAGGAGAAAAAATAAGCAGTGAGCAGATCAAGGCAAACAAAAGGCAGGGATACAGTGCTGGAACACAGCTCGTCCTTGTGGAGCTGGAAGACTGAGGATGCAGACAAAAAAGGCTTTAATCAATTAGTGAGAAATGTATCTGGCAGTCCGCTGTTTCCAGTCTGTTCTCTCAATATTTGCTCACTTATTTAATGAATGAAGAAAGGTCCTGACCACTGCAATATTTTACTGCTATTATTTGCTCCATAGAGGGAGGTGACTTTCCTTGCTGGTGTATATTATAGGATCTGAGGTAAGACTGTTGTGGGGGGCTGTTGGACGAATTTGTGGAATTGGCTCGGAAAGAATCACCTGCTGACAAACCCAAAGAAATGGTGATTGACTTCACAGGGAAAGGATGGGCTTCACAACACTTCTGCATCCTGGGTAGGGATGTGGAAGTGGTGAAGGAGTACAAGAAACTGGGAGTGACCATCGACAGCAGACTGAGCTGGAAGGCCAACAGCACAGGTGTGTACAAGAAGACCTGGAAGCTGAGGTCCTTCAATGTGTGCAGCAAGATGCTGGAAATCTGTTGTGGCCAGGACTCTGTTCTCATCTGTGGCTTGCTGCACTGAAGCCAGTGACACCAACAGACTGAATAAACTGATAAGGAAGGCTAGCTCTGTCATAGGCTGCAGACTAGACACTTTTGAAGCAGTGGTGGAGAGGAGGACTCTGAACAAACTTTATCAGTCATGGATAACCCTGATCACCCTATTCACCCTGTACAAGACAGCACCTTTTCCAAAAGACTCAGACAACTCAATTATTAAGTACCGCTACAGAAAATGTCCCAGGTTGGTATGAAAGTACTTCTGAAAACACATTTTATCAGGGAGACATTGATGATTATAGATCCTGTCTGGCCTGCAGGTGTGTTTGTTTTCATGGTCATCACAGTAAATGGAATAGAGAAAGACATAAAACAAAAATACTTTCATTGTTGTGTTGTCCTTTTGTTTGTGACTATGTTCAATACAGCCTCAAGTGCATTGTCTTGTTTAAAGAGTTCTCTTGCAAAAAATCCTTGTTGAATTAGTTAAGCTGCAGTCAAGCAGAGCATTTTGTATTCATTCATCACATACACTCAGCACACAGAGAAAAGTGGTGACATACAGACAACATAATCAAAATACCACACAGTCTCCTTTTCCAATCCTGCATGTAGCTGAACTTTGAAGGGAAACGTGCAGAAAAACCATGCACATGCACAACTGGACTCACGTTTCGGAGAGGTTGAAGACCTTCTGGGAATCCCCACTCACAATGCGGTATGTGATCGGGTCGTTCTCTCTGTCTGTGGCCTGGGGGAAGAGAAAAATAAGTAATGAAATAACAGGACTGTGAAGGTCATGCAGTATCATGAGAGCTGGAAGGTATAAGGCAGGACAGCTAAGCAGCAGAGTGCACTGGAGAAAAAACAAGCATGTAGAATAGGAGAAAAAAAATATATAATATAATCAAAACATTTTCCAGTAGGGTGTGCTCCACTGTGTACAATAATATCTAAACAGTATCCAACACAGGATGCCATTATACATAGCAGCTAAGCTACCACTGTCATGTCTGCTAGCTAGCAGCTATTAAGGTCAGCTAATCTCTAGTTTTTTTTTTTAACTTCCT
>JAVQJX010126817.1:0-19426 GCA_036025115.1 Ambassis agassizii
CACACACACACACACACACACACACACACACACACACACACACACACACACACACACACACACACACACACACACACACACACACACACACACAGGCAGAGATAAGGGCTGTCCCCAACTAAACCAAGTGCCTCCTCTTGCCCAAACTGAGCAGCAGCCACCACAATTACCGTAATCATAGCATCTTAACAAAGCATGCTGATAGCAGAGTAAATTCAGGCACACACGTACCTATAAATGTATACGCACGCACGCACACACCTACAGACATTTAACAGAGGAGACACACAGTCACACAAACTGCCCTCTTGGGTCTTATCAGACTTTAGGAAAGTAAATGGCTCCTGCTGACAAATAAGTCAGCAGGGGCCATTTCAGCCCTGTGAAAAGGCCATTATTTGGTCCAATCGTCTGTATGACGTCTCAAAGAAAAGCCTGCTGCTACTTTGACTTTGAATCTTCTCTGAGAGTCAAAGTCAAAAGTTACGGCTCATCCAAACCGTGCAGACGTGCGTCCAATCTCATTCAAAGCTGCCCTAACTGGGTAAGTGGGAAATCAATGGAAGATACTTAAGGCGACTCATTGAGAGCAGCCTCACTTATTTTGGTCCTGAATAAATGGTTTCATTCAACAGCTAAATCTGCAGAGACAGTAATCATAGAACACATAACAATACCTTCTATATTGGATGAAAATGATTAAGTGGACTGTTGAATGTATTGTTTTTATTTCTGCTTAAAATATATACATTAATGCTCAAATACTTTTAATAAAAAGCTGATTTGTGAGATGAGAATATTATCTCTAAGAGAGTAAAATAATAACAATCTATTGATTTGATATTTGAAATAACTGCAATAAAACTGTTTTGAACAATGGAGCCTTCTTGATTGTAAACCTTGTTTTAAAATTTAATTTTGTGTCAGTAATGCTTAAGGGTGTCATCTTTATATCAGCCTTCCTGTCCTTCAGAGAATACCAAGGCAGACATTGAGCATAAGGGGGGAACTCAATAAATGGATTTGAGAGAAAATAATATTTGGTTGACTAGCGCCCTCTGGTGGACGGAGCTGCTATCCTAGTGTGAAATTTATGTGTGGAAAAAATAAATATAAAGGGAGAAATAACAGCATCATAAAAACATGCTCATATTCTCACACTATCACTATCCCTATGTTTCTTATCAATGTGCCATTGTGCTGAAATGATGCATTTGTGTTCTGTTGTCTGCATCTTCTGCAGCTTGTCATTGCTCTGAGTCACAAGCTGAATCCTTTGAGTACCTGACGGCCTCGGCCACGTTGTTGGAGGTGTGTCCTGACAGGGCGTCATGCAGGTTTCTAATAAAGTAGTCTCTGTAGTCCTCAGGCAGGGCCATGAAGGTCCCGCCCATCACAATGAACTCCACTTTGTCCACGCTGTGACCCAGCTGCTTCAGCTGCAGTATGCACAAAAGGTTTCATTTATTAACATAGATAGATAGATAAATAGATAGATAGATAGATAGAAGCCTATTGTAGCTGTCTTTTCTAAATCTTTTCTAAAATTTCTATCTGACAATACAGTATCATAGTCCAGTATCATAATCCTGTTCCCTTATAGCAGCTGTTACATGTGATCTAGTACAAAAATGGAATTATACTTTTAGCAGCCACTGCATATAAATGTGACTACCAGCAGTTAAAACTCCATGAAGATAAAAACTGTGGCAAGTTAAAATTAACAGGCCGCAAATTTTTACATTCAAGTTCTTTAATGAATGACTACACTCTGTCGCATTAGACTAATGGGGCCGTAAATTTAAATAACAGCATAATTAGGGTCAGGTCTGCAGCGGGATAAAAGCCATGACACTCATTACAGCCACACAAAACCTAATATCATGTTCATGATCTATGCAAGTAAAAGCCATCTATGCACAGACCCTGATTTGTGAAAATGGCTGTTTTAGTGAGATGCAAATTTTGTAAGCATGGAAATGAAAGCAAATTGCATATCTGCTAATAGGAAGCTGATGTGCAAAACAAATATGAACGTCCAAGCAAAGCCTAAGTAATCAGCGAGTTCCATCAAAAAGACATAAAATGTTTATATTTAGGACGTTGTAAGTGACTGACCTGTTCGACTCGATGTCTGGTCTGAAGGTAGGGGTCATAACGAGCTCGGATAGCTCTCATAGACGTTGGCTGTCAGAGAGAGAGAGCGATTATAATCGGAAAAATAAATATCTACAAGCCATTGAACATTTTTCCATTTACTCTGACATCATCATAAATCATTACTTGTAATCTGTTGAGTAGATACATGGATGGAATAAAAAAAATACCTCATAGCCAGTGTAGGACTGTGTGGAATACTCAAAATCTGAGTCCGGTCCGCCAGGACAGTAGCTGCCAGAATAAACATTGATTTAATGTATAAGCACATATGCTGTAAGCAATAAAACTGAATTACATCTACCTCTTTGTAAATACATATTCAAAAAAGCAAAACTTACACACAGATGTTGCCTGTAAAGCTGATGTGAGGACACCGATGTGGTTTGCACATCACAGCCACAACTGCTATCTGTGACAGAGAGACAAACCTTTGTGTTTGATGCACAGATAACACATGCTTCATTTTAACAGATGTAACCTTACGGAGCTCAACAAGAGACATTACAGGCAGGAGGGTTACTTACTCCACTGGCAGTGCGAATAGGTTTGGCTTTGAGTTTGGGCACCAGAGCGCGACGATATTGTGGTGGAACAGCAGCAATGATATCCACCAATCGAGGCTGTGCTTCAAGTCCATATTTAGCTGAGGTCTTAGTCTTCACTCTGATGGAAACAGAGAAGATCAATCATCATCACAGCACCCACACACACACGGTACAATGTCGTTTTGCCTACATAACAAAATGTTATTTACTTCTATACTGCAGCTCTATTCCACAGAGAAACATGACAGAGGACAATCGAAATTAGGCTCAACTGTTTGTTTACATACACAGGTGACTTACTTGTTAAGGTTGATGTCTTTGCCCTCCTCGTGTGCTTCAACCAGCTGTTTGATGACATCGGCGATGGTCATCATCATCAGCTCAGCTCGGCTGAGGTCACCTGACAAAAAGCAATAATCAATATAGTGAGAATGCTGTTTCCAAAAAGCTATACTTAAAAACTAGCTAGAAAATATTGGAACAAAAGTCCAGTCTACAAATAGCAATAGCAATGAAGGCTTTAACAGAACACAACAAGCGTATAAAAATAATAGTAAAGAATCAAAACGCTGTCATCCTAAGAGACGAAGGCAGAGTTACAGTTAGCATTAGCAGCCTGGCCGCTTCAAAAAAAAACATCTCAAGAGTTTTAAACACTTTGCCAAGCACTTACTCTTTTTCTTTGGCTTCCCCATTTCTTCTTTGGGGCATACAAAACCAATTTCAAACAAATGAGTGTATGCTAAAACGGTTACATCTGTTTTTTGAATCCAGGAGCGCTACAGAAAATGGTAAACAACTCCACGTTGCGACCAAATACGACTTGTTTCGTAAAGCAATTGAAACTGTCGTGAAATGGCGTAAATGCAATTTTCCTACATAAACCATAAGCTGCCATATATTGAAGTGTTCTGTGGGTAAACTGGTGATTTTTTTAATGTAAATTTCAATTAATAATATAATAACTGTGATATTTAAATTGTCTTTGTATGTTTTTTTTTTTTTTTTACACAATCCTCCTTGAGGGAAAAAACAGTGACTTGTTGTAACGCAGTGGATCCACATAGTGGCGCTAAATCCCCTCTCAAATAAGCGCGTGTAAGGGCCAAGCAGGGAACTTAGGAGCTCACTAAACTAAATCTCACAGCAAATCCCTTTAGCTGCAAGTTGACAACATGGCTTTGACTGATCTCTGCGGGAAGTTTCAGGAAATGCAGCAGGTGGACGAGCTGAAAGAATGAACTGAGAACTGCTGTAAGTGCTTGTTTTGCACTTTTAAATAGACCACTGTACAGATAACAGTTCCCTTTATCAGCGGACACTTTGTGAATACATATATTTGACCATAACTCGGTTTGTTTGGTGCTGTTATCCAGTCGTTAGCATCCCGGGCTAGCTGCTGCTGCTGCTGCGTTTGAGGACTTAAAGGTGCTTGTGAGAGTCGGACAGAGAAACAACTCCTTCACACGGTTAGTTCATTAATGTTAACAAAATTTACTTTAATTTAGCTTTTGTGTCTTGAGTTGAAGTTTTCACAAGTTATTTGGACTGGCCTGTATGTTTGAATTACTGTCAGAACGATAATATTAAGAGTAGGGACCGCTGCTGCTAAGTTAATAGATGCGTTCAAGTGTAAATCGGAAAAAAAAAATCAAAAGTCGCACTCAATGTAAAATTTTTAAATCACATGCAGCCTTTTGCTTGTGGTTATTTATTGATTCATTTCCTGCAGGTCACTCGGTGTCACCATGGATGACAACAGCCTCAGTGACTCCAATGTAAAGGTCGCTATTCGTGTGCGACCAATGAACAGGAGAGGTGAGTGTAATGTCACATAGAAATACTACAGTGTTTGTTGATTATGAGTCTTTGTCACTCCACTCCACTTCCGAAAGGAATTATCAGCTCTCCCAGGCACCATATCAGTGTTTGCTCTCTTTGTGTTTGTCAGAGGCCAGGACTATTTAGGAGAGTTGTTTTTTCCACCTATAACACTTTGAAAAATTCTGTTTTTGTTTTCTACTTTTAGCAGGGTATGTGCTGTAACATATGTAGGGAGACATAACATCTTGACAGGGATTATAGACTATAATGCATACACAGTTACCCGTTTAATGCAGTGTCACTGGCCTAAATACCTCTGACAAGCAGCTGACTGAAGCAACTGTCAGGTGACAGACAATTTGTGCAGCACCACTCTTTCTAATGTTGCTTATTTTTGTAAAACTGAAAATCTTGAAGTATTAAGTCTCACGACACGTGTGCCCTAATACCTGCTCTGACAGGAAGTTCCAGTGCTGCAGCCGCCTTTAAAACCTTCAACTGTTTGTAGGAATGAGGAAGAATAGGTGTGACCCTGCTTTTCCTTAGTGTCTGCCGAGGGAGTAGTAAACTGGTCGTAATGTCTGCACAGGCAAGTCCTAGATGAATCATAACCAATAAAGTTGTTTCCTATCCCTCCATGTTGGCCTGATTGTGTTATGATCACCAAGAAGTGGCACACACACTCACAGTCAGTGTTTTTCACCTGCACTGAGAGCTGGCAGTGACAGGTGAAAGGTTATAGCACAACTTTTTTTTTGTCATGCTCTTATATATATCCCCTTCTGTTTAATTCAGAAAAAGACCTAAAAACAAAATGTGTGGTGGAGATTGAGGGCAACCAGACTGTTCTACATCCAGCCATCACCAATGTAAACAAAGGGGATCCCCGGTAAGCTCGACTTACACATTCATGCATTAGTTTTTCACATCACATTCTCAAAATATCACTCATGTTACAGATGCATTTCTTGCTCACATTCGACATTATGTATTTAGTTTTGTCCCTGAATGATAAGGTCATTACAGCAGTGTTGACTTGAATCACATGACATGGAGAGTCGCATACGTAGTGCCACGAGAGGAGATAAAATAAACTTTAAATTTGTGCTATTTGCGCACATTAACTGGTCGACAATCAGAAAACACATGAGTCATAATGGACTTTGCTCTGAGCCTCGGCCTAATGTTCTTGACTAGAAAAGATTTTAGAGCTGGCAATAGAAGTAAAGTTGTTGTTCTGTTGTCTGTCTGCCTTACACAGCTCAGCAGTACTTGTCTTTGTGTTGTTTTAAATAATTCAATGAACACTCATGTTTGTTGCTTGCAGCTTTCTGTAGTGCTAGAAATCATCAGACGAATCAGCCAAAAATCAAATGAGCCATTGAGCAGTGTTCTGATGCTTTATGTGCCATTTAACAGTGCAGTAACCGTTCCAACCACACCTGTCTGACTACAGCTGATGCATAATCAAACTTACTTATTTGAATTTTGTCACTTGCTTCAACATAACCACTCAGTAAAACAGTTTGTATAATTTGTTTAGAGGAGTAATTTCTGGAGTAATGAGGATGTCACTACCTGGAAGTTGAACTCAGTTCTGTGCAGTGTTTTGCCCTGTTCACATATTTACATGTACAGTATTTACACTAATATAATTCCCTTTGTATTAATGACCCATGAAGTTATATTGACTTAAACCAGCCTTGCTAGTTAGCACCCAGTAACTTGGAAGAAGCTCAAATCTAACCCTCACCCCACCCATCCTCCTCGTTTCTCCTCTTTTTTATTTCTTCCTCCTCCCTCTCTGTCCTTCCTGGATCGCTGCTCTCTTTACAAAGGGTGTGTCTGTTCAGGCTCTGTCCTGCTCAGGTAGTCATGCAGTAATGGAATAAGCACAAAGGAAATGGGGACAGAGTCAGGATTTAGACTTATCATGCAGAATTTAACAACATAGTATGAAAACTTGTGTGTGAAAATATCAACAATGTGACAGGTGGTGCTGATGCATGTTGTGCTGCATGTTCTGTATGCATCCATGTGATGCTGTTGACAAAGCAGTCCAGTCTTCCGCTCTCTTCTGTGCAGTCAGCGAGGCAGTGAGTCGGAGCGGTGCAGGTAGAAGTTCCCTGGAGGCTTTGGCCCTCGCTCACATTACCTTGTTCAGTAAATATGCCTTTGGGCAATCCCCCTTGCAGAAGTAAGAGATTGAATCTCTGTCTGTGGGCACAGAAAGGAGTCTTCTGTTTCACAATTATCCGTGCAATATGTATCTCTTGTGTTTCTTCTGCCCTGACATGCTTCAGCAGTGGTATGTTTCCCCTTTGGGGCTCGATGTGAACAGGTTTTACAGGCTCAATGAGACTGAAAAGCAGTTCCATGGTCTCAGAACAGCACAAAGGTCAAACAGAAAAAAAACAGTAGAAGAGTTAGTCTGATTTTTTTTTCTTTCTTCCTAATTAATATTTTTAATTAGGCAGCATCGGTTTCTGTTAAGTTTCTGTTGTGTAGTGCCGTTGATTGGCTGCTCAGCAGATTGTATTGCATTGAGGCCAAAAGCATTGTTTGTTGGAGAAAGTTTTTGCTGAGTCAGCTCTTTGTCTGACAGGTTTAACTGAATTGCTGCACGGCCCTCAGGGGGTGTTAATATGTTACAGCACCCCTGGTAGCTGCAACCAGGAATGCAGCGGGCGCTGTCAGACCCTCAAGATGGCCGAGATTAATGAAGTCCTGTTTTCATAACAAAAGAGGACACTAATAGTGAGAGGGCCTGCTGCTTGTTTTATATCCTGAGTAAGATATCCACACAGAAGGCCTATATATTGCCTCTAAACTCCCATGCTGTTGATCACAGACGTGCTGACCTCCCCTCTCCCTCTCCTTTAGTGACTCCTTGGAGCTGCCAGGCTCTGCCAGTTATCTCAGGAATGTCCTCGCCTGCCCAAGAGAGGACAGGACTTAATGTTGCTCTTTCATGGACCAGCCAAATCTCACATAGGGAGGCCTTGTTTCATTACAGCTCCCCCATGACTAAATTTGCAACCTTTTTTTTTAAAAAACTTCAAATTGATATTTCTGCCTGAGTGAAGGCTATGTTTTTGAGTTGCATACGGTCCTGCATGTCAAACAAGGCTTCCCAGGGGACGACTTGTGTTTGAGGATGATTTATTTCATCCGGACTATAGCACCACAGTTTCTCACGCATGTTTTTTTTTTTTTTTTTCAGGTGGCAAACCCAGATAAGACGCCAGCACATATTTTTGTGGTCATTATTTCCAACTTTTTAATGACGCTGTAGAAATGAGTTTAGGAATGCTGCCAGATCAGTGCATTCATGCCAGATTTGTTTCCTGGCTGGTCTTCATGTTGAGCACAATTTGACTCAAACTTAACATTTGTTGCTTTTCCTTTGTAAGGTACTATTAGTACTTCGTCTTGGTTTTCATTTCTCACTTTCTGAGTCAAAGGCCAATGTGAGGCCAGCTTTTTAATGTCATAACAGAGGTTTCAGCTAAAACTTTTTTATACTATTGTGGGCATTGTGGGAAACTTCACCATTTTTTGAATAATGGTGCATCACACAGTAAATGATATTCATATGATCATAGAGCAAGAGAGCAATAATGTGCCTATTGCTGTTAAAGTAACTGTACAGGAAAAAAACACTTATTTGCACCACTCCCTGCAGTTTGTTTACATCTGTTTTGGGGATAAACAAGGCCAAAACCCCTGCAGTGTTGGTATTTTATATATAATAGCATCAACCTGAAGTGTTCTGCAGTCAACTCTGTTATGTTATGTATTAAGACTTAAAAACAAACAGAAGAAAACACATTTTTTGAGCACATCAGAGTGGCAGAAACAAGCTGACTGACTGTTTGATGATTGTTGATACATTTGTCATCTCCTCTATACAACAGCCCTATCAATAAAAGCCCTAAATAACCAGGAGAAAGAGGTGATGAATTTCAGTAATTAGCTTTTTAATATAGAGTTTTATCTTCGTTTTTAGTCTCCATCAACCTAAACCAAATATCAACTATGGGCTGCTGCAGTTAAGTTCTACATTACTTAGTGTCAGTTTCACTCAAACATTACTATATGCACTCTTAATACAAAGATATTGATTACAGTAGCTGGAACAACAACTTGGATTAAACCTTCATGTTAAATTTAGACTTGCCTCCAGCACATATGCTCCACTGGTGATGTGGAACAACCCCGCTGGAGCATATGACACATTTGATAATTAAATTTGACGTTCACTTGCTGGAATGTGGTGATTTGTTTGTTGATTGTGATGCATGTGACGCCACAATAGTGACCACATATTTTAGAGCGATCTGTTAAGAATGCAGAGGTTTAGGCTGTGTCTGGGAGGCTGCTCAAGGTCACATTGATTCACTTGAAGCCAAAGAGGATTAGTCACCTTGACAGAATTTGAAGCTTTGCTATGATTAAAACACCTTTGACTCCATAGCCTTGATATCCTGCCTTCTTACTCTGCTGACTTTGACCTGCACTCTTGTCATTTGCAAACTCTGCTGTTCCTGAGGGGTTTTTTTGTACTTATACAGAGAGAGCAGGTCACAAACTAGTGTGTTATTTAGGCAGTTTGATCAGTCTGTATTCATCCAGAGAGACATAGGACATTCTTTTCCACAGTGACACAGTCGGCCTTTTATCTAAGCACAGACAGTTTATGAGATGATTGATCCTTGGCTGCAAGGACATAAAAATCTCTGTTTGTGCCAAATAGCAGCAGCAGCCTGTACCACTGTGCACTGTAAGCCTTGACAAACATACACCAGTCAGCCATGGCGTTAACACCACTGAGAGGTGAATCATTAGTTTGATTGCCATATATGCAACTAAAAGGTCAGTGGATGAAGACTCCCTTCACTGAACATGTTGATGGGGAGAAAAAAAAGGTGTTGAATAGCTACCACCTGGACAGCTTCCAGGTGTGAATGTGTGGAAGTGATGTGACAGTTCTGCTGATTCAGGTCTCGGCTGACTTTCTGTGAATATTAAAAAGGCTTCAGTCTGACCTTTTTGCCTCTGCTGTCCCTATGAAAATCCTTCACTTTGTTCTAAACCTGGAAAGTGTTTCTCAGCATGACTAAAATGTCAGATGTATAAATATCAGCCTAAATATTTTCACATTTATTATCACATGTTTATTTAATAAGCAGTTATTAACTGTGATATTTTTCTCTCTTCTGCCCTCAGGAATCAGCCAAAGGTAAATGTTTAATTAAAATGTTATGATGATTTAATTCACAGTCTGATAGTAACTTGTATGTTTTTTCTTCAGGTCTTTGCTTATGACTACTGTTTCTGGTCTATGGATGAATCCCAAAAAGACAAGTTTGCAGGTTTGTCGCTGTGCTCTTCATTCTGTTTTTAGCTCCCGTGTAGCTCCACTGACTGCTGAGTCATTTCTTAAACTTATCTCCTGACATAATGTTTCCTGATATTCAAACCTATTTATGGATTTGAAAAAAGGGACAGTTGAGTGAGCGGGTAACAAGTTACACAGTACTTTTAGAGTGGACTCAGGGAGGTCAGTGAAACCATTGTTAAGAGGCATACTGTATATGCATTGAAATAAAATACTATATGTTTCATTGTACTACAGATTCACTAACGATTCATTTTTGAGGCCATACTTTAAGATGCTGTTGTGTTGTGTGTAATTTGTGCAGGTCAGGATGTTGTGTTCCAGTGCCTTGGGGAGAGTTTGCTGGACAACGCTTTCATGGGCTACAACGCATGCATCTTTGCTTACGGACAGACTGGTAACATTTAGTTCCAACTGTGGCGCTTGATCGCTTTAAGAGACGTCATGTGGCGGTAGCAGTGTTGCATTGTTATCTTCACAGAATAATAAGTTCAGTGCAGGTGCAATCACACCTTTTGTTTATTGCAGGGTTTATCGCAGGCATCTTCGTATTTTTTCAGGTTTGAATAGTGACGCAATGCAGTGCTTCTGTTTTCCTGGATAACGTATGTGTTTGTGCACTGTGTGTGTGTGTGTGTCTCCAGGTTCCGGGAAGTCGTACACCATGATGGGTTCAGCCGAGCAGCCTGGTCTGATCCCTCGGCTCTGTAGCTCCCTGTTCAGCAGGACTGTGAAGGAAGCCCGCGAAGGAGAGAGCTTTACAGTGGAGGTCTCCTACATGGAGATTTACAACGAGAAGGTCCGAGATCTGCTCGACCCCAAAGGGTGAGGAGCTGTTTACTCTTGCTGACTCTGTTTGGGTTACAGTGATTAATCATGCCTACTCAGCCACTACAGAAATTAGTTTCTCAGTCTAAAGGATGCCCCCGTCCTCTCTTTTCTGCAGAAGTCGACAAGCTCTGAGAGTCAGAGAGCACACAGTTTTGGGTCCGTATGTTGATGGTTTGTCACGTCTGGCTGTTGCCAGCTACAAGGTAACACAAACACCACAATATAAAGTTATTTTTTGTATTAAATTATGATGCCAAGAAATCATATGAAGCTGGATCCAGTGAAGATGGTTGTTTGTTTGTGCTGCGTCTGTTCTCAACAGGACATAGAGTCTCTGATGTCAGAGGGAAATAAGTCTCGCACAGTGGCAGCCACAAACATGAACGAAGAGAGCAGCCGATCCCACGCTGTGTTCAACATCATCCTCACACACACACTCATGGACCTGCAGTCCGGGGTAAGTGTTTTTACGAACTGATGGATCAGCATCAAACCTCACTTTATTCAGACTCTTAGAGAAGCTACAAAAAGGCTCAAGAAAATGATGGGTTTTAATATTATGATTGTGTATAACACCTGTTTTGTGTGTTCCAGACTAGTGGAGAGAAGGTGAGCAAGCTGAGTCTGGTGGATCTTGCTGGAAGTGAGCGAGCAGTGAAGACTGGAGCAGCAGGCGAGAGGCTGAAAGAAGGCAGCAACATCAACAAGTGAGGAGCATCTATATATGTCAATCTAAAGTACAATTATCCAGACTTTCTGTCATTTGCATTATCTGCAACTCTGCAGTATGTTTGAATTGCAGTTATTGTAAACTTTTTTTCTGGCTCCCTCCTCCCCCACCCCCCCCCCTTCTCCTGATCCTCTCCTCCTAATTGTCTCTCCATCCAGGTCTCTCAGCACTCTGGGTTTAGTTATCTCAGCCTTGGCTGATCAAGGAGTTGGGAAGAACAAAAGCAAGTTTGTTCCCTACAGAGACTCTGTCCTCACCTGGCTGCTCAAGGTACAAAAAAAGAGAGCAACAAACCTTGCATTCCACAGCAGTTCAGAAACAGGACATTGATTTATGTGCATCAGCTTCAGAATAGTTTCCATTTTAAAGAAGTATAAAGGCTGTAAAGATTGATTCATTTTCTGGTGTGCTTTTTGTTATTTTACCTCTAAAGTTTCAAGGTTCTGCTTGTTATTTTCATTAGTTCTGCCATTCTTTCTGGCTTTAATTTGAATTCTTTAATTTCCCTCTTGTAATGGTCTTTAAATGTAGCTCTCCTAAAACTCATTCTTCTTATTTTCACATAATTCTTTGGTGATATACTGACTTTTTTAAGTAGTTCATTAAGTGGTTTTTCCATGATATTTCTTTCTTTTACTCTCCATGCAGGATAGCCTCGGAGGAAACAGCCGCACTGCCATGGTCGCCACCATCAGCCCGGCGGCAGACAACTATGACGAGACGCTTTCTACTCTGCGTTATGCCGACAGGGCCAAGAGCATCGTCAACCACGCCGTGGTGAACGAAGACCCTAACGCCAGGATCATCCGCGAGCTCCGGGAGGAAGTGGAGAAGCTAAGGGAGCAGCTCACAGAGGCTGAGGTTCAGATTGCTTATAGCTCCTGTCAGCCTGTGAAACATACTGTCATACAGTAATGTGTATAAATAGTAACCCGGCTGCTGTCATTGTCAGTCTATGAAGGCTCCTGAACTGAAGGACCGACTGGAAGAGTCTGAGAAACTGATCCAGGAAATGACGGTCACCTGGGAGGAGAAACTCAGAAAGACTGAGGCCATCGCACAGGTAACACACCTCATTTTCTTTTTAGATGAGAAACGGTGAAAGCCTAATTTTATTTTTGTTATTCCAATATAGAAGTTAATTAACTTTTTTGTGGATTTCTCACAAGCAAACAAAGTGAAACAGACACAGATAATCAGTTTCAGAAGATAAACTCAGTGTTTTTATTCAGCATGGAAGATCATTTTCACAGCGCTCCTGTCTTTCCATTTCTTTCATCATGTGGCTGAGGAATAGAATAATCAGCTAATCAATTCATGTATTAAATACGAAAAGTCTGCTTTCTGTAGGAGCGTCAGAAGCAGCTGGAGAGTCTGGGCATCTCTCTGCAGTCATCTGGCATCAGAGTGGTGGATGACAAATGCTTTTTGGTCAACCTTAACGCTGACCCTGCTCTTAACGAGTTGCTGGTCTACTACCTGAAGGTACCAGACTCAATCGATCCATTTTTAGTGCTGCAAATCTCAAATACTCTTATTTTTTTGAGCATCTTTCTTCTGTGTCCAGGAGCACACACGTGTGGGATCAGCCAACTCTCAGGACATCCAGCTGTGCGGGATGGCCATCCAAGCTGAGCACTGCGTCATTGACGTCACTGAGAACAACCGCGTGGTGCTCACCCCTCACCGCAATGCTCGGTATGTACTGTAGTCAGCATATACACTGCAAGGCTCTGTCATTAACACTATGTAAAACTGTGCTAATCATGCCACATATAAAGGTGGAGGTGTTTGCTACTAGTGTTAGCAATTAGCTATAGAATACAATGGAACTTTTAGCAGCCAGCAAGTTCGACAGCAACCAAAAATGGGATTAAAAGAGACTTAATACTACTACTTTGTCAGGCCAGTTCTGTCAATCAAAGACACCTAAATAACACACAAAAATATATTGTTATTGTTGTATGACAATAAGCAGCTGCACAAGATACATTTTTCTAGTCATGTTGTTCAGATCAGTTGTTTCCTGTTGACAGAACATGTGTTAATGGTAATGCAGTCACCAGTCCAATCCAGCTTCACCACGGAGACAGAATCCTCTGGGGTAACAACCACTTCTTCAGGTCTGCCTCATCGAGAACTCACTCAAATCTGTGGTGTTTTATTACTCATACTGTCTCTATTCATCATGCAAACACCTCATTGTATCTCTTCCTATTTTATACTTTGACACTTCCTTTTTTTCTCCCACTCACTTACACAACCACCACCTGTTCATGCACACATACACAGGATCAACCTACCCAGGCATATGGTCCATGCGGCGGGCGAGGAAGACGAGGGTGGAGCTGCCATGAAGACGTGTTTGAGCACCGACCGGCTGGAGGTGGACTTCGATGCGTACAGCGACGTATCAAGCGAGCTGAGCTTCGGCTATGAGTTTGCCCAGGCCGAGGTCATGATGAAAGGCATGGGCAACAATGGTGAGTGAGTCTGATAAAAGTGTAAGAGTTAACCATGGCACTCAGGCTGTGGAGCCACAAAAACAAAGCTACACAGTTTCAATGTTTGCAGTTGTAATGTGCTATATTTCTGGTTTATGTACAGTGCTTTATCAGAGCACACTGCCTGCCAAAATGGAGATAATGAGGTAAATATTGGACTGTGAAGCTGCTGAACTCGTTTGGGGTGACTTCACGATGACAGAATTTGCATTATAGGATGAACAATTCCTTCAAACCTTCCAGTGTCTGACATTAATTGCCTATTTTCAGTAGTAAAAAAGAAACTTTAACTCTGCTTCTTTGTGCATCCTTCTCCTTTCTCCAGACCCCTTACAGTCAGTACTACAGACCCTGGAGAGGCAGCATGAGGAGGAGAAGCGCTGTGCTCTAGAGCGCCAAAGGCAGATGTACGAGCAGGAGCTGCAGCAGCTCCGACAGCGACTCACCCCAGAGAAACCATCCCATCTACTGGATGCATCAGGCCTTCCGGTGGGTGCCGCTGCCATATCATCACCCAGCTCTCACAAACGTATGCGGCGCTGGAGCGAGGACAGGTGATGCACACACACTATACAATGTGGAACTTTTACTGTTCCCGTCCAAAAAAAAAAAGGAAGGACGCGCTGTCGAACTGACATGTTTGTTTTTGTGGTGCAGAGAGGCGATGATGACTCGCAGCCTGCGGCGTCTCAGGGAGCAGATAGTTCGGGCCAGACTGTTGGCCCAGGAGGCTAGCTTCATTGCTGAGGAACTCAACAAGAAGACAGAGTATCTGGTCACCCTGCAGATACCTGCTGCCAACCTGGATGCTAACAGAAAGGTAGGGTGTGAACAGATCAGATTTGCTGCTGTAAAATGGAACTCTATGGTGGAAGTGTCTGGAATTCACTCATTTTGAAAATACACAGCGTGATGCAGTGCTGAGCGAGCCGGCCATCCAGGTTCGTCGTAAAGGCAAAGGGAAGCAGATCTGGGCTCTGGAGAAGATGGAGAACAGGCTGGTGGACATGAGGGAACTTTACCAAGAGTGGAAGGATTATGATGAAGATGATCCTGTGAGTGCAGACAACATCATGTATATCACTCAGACACCAGAAAAAGAACTGGTTCATTGAAAAATCTTTCCTTTACTCTTTATCCAGGTGATGCGGTCCTATTTCAAACGGGCCGACCCGTTCTTTGACGAGCAGGAAAATCACAGTCTGATCGGCGTGGCCAACGTTTTCCTGGCCTGCTTGTTCTACGACGTCAAGTTACAGTATGCAGTGCCCATCATCAACCAGAAGGGAGAGGTAGGCAGTCCTGCTTTTTGCATCAGACCTAAATTTTGAGGCATTGCACAGTATTTGTTCTGTATTTAAACCTGCAAACTGGGTGTTTTTGCTTTCTATGCTTTTAAAAATGTGAGCTCAGTAATTCATGTTGGATTGATGCCAGAGTGACTGGATATTTGTCCACTCTGTGTGTATGCATTAGGTGGCAGGTCGGCTGCATGTGGAGGTGTGGCGCGGTACTGAGAGCTCTGATGGGCAAGGTGCAGCACAGCCTGACACTCAGCTGAGCAGCATTGACGGAGACACACAGGAACGCAAGCTGGACTGTGTGGTGAGAAGATGTGAATTCAGTTTAGATGAAATTCAGTCATTTTTTTTCTGCTGTTCGTTTAAAGGGAGTGTATTATAATGTCAGTTGCCGGTGTTGCCGTTGGGAAAGTGTTTCTGAATCAATAATGTATCTGGCAGGCAGTCAGATTTTTGTGTTTCTCTTCTGTTGTGATTTCCTTCAGGTCACTGTGCTGTGAAATGTTTAATTAACTCCAAGTGTATGTCTTGGTTGCCTTTTCCAGTGAAATGAAAGAAAACAAGTCAAGAGGGCTTTTCTATGAATTCCTGCATATTTACCAGGGGCACTTCTCACTTTCTTTGTTGTGTTCCTACCGACTCATAAAAATATATTTCTGAGGCAACATTGTTAGGCATTCAAAATACTTTTAAGTACTTTTTTTGCATACATAATCAAGTTTTCTCTTCTTCTTAGGTGAAAATCCTCCAGGCCACTGGCCTTCCTCGCCATCTGTCCAACTTTGTCTTCTGTCAGTATCACTTCTGGGGGGAGGAGGAGCCAATATTCACAGCTCCAGAGATGGCACCATCCAGCTCATCCTCTGCCTCCAGAGACCCTCAGTGCACTGTGGTCTTTGACAGTGCCAAGGTAAGCACTTGTTTTGTAATTGAGTAATGATAAAACAAAGAATGAGAGCCCACAAGAAAAACTGTCTTTGTGTTCAGGAGCTGTCTGTGCCTGTATCAGAGGATTTTGTGGAGTTTCTGGCTGAGGGCGCGGTGGCCATTGAAGTGTATGGCCACAAACAGGAAAATCATCGCCGGAATCTGGCACTGTGGGACCTGGGAGTGATTCAAGCCAAGACCAGAACCCTCAGAGAGAGGTCCAGTGACACAAAAACACTATGAGTATCTCAATAGTCCAGATGTGTGTGATGAAAAGTTGAATGGAACTCCCGGATACCTGCAAATGATGGGCAAAAAAACGCATGCGTTAAAGTTCGTTTGTGGTTGGGTATCTTGCAGGTGGAGTGAGGTGACCCGTCGGCTGGAGTTGTGGGTGCAGCTGATGGAGCTGAACGAAACCGGAGAGTTCACAGCTGTAGAAGTTGTTCCTGCTAAAGACGTCCGTACAGGAGGAATCTTCCAGCTCAGACAGGTATATTGGATCTCTATTTTTTTTTTTTTATTGTGAAGATGAACAGCTGTTTCCTGAGGTAAATCTGTATCTCCAGGGTCAGTCTCGTCGGGCACAGGTGGAGGTGCGTCCAGTGCCAGACTCGGGCACCATGCCTCTCATTGCAGCCTCTATCCTATCCGTCTCCATCGGAGACGTAAACGTCCGACAGATGATCAAAAACGATCCAAAATGGGTAAGGAGGAAAGAGTCACATGATGAGGACTGTTTTATCATATTTCTTTGTGTGTCACACTTTATGCGTTTAATTTTCAGGGTGGAGATGAAGACATGGACAGCTATCAAGTAAGTAAATTATCCAAAAAAGCTGCATTATTTGTTTGTATGTACTCTTTCTGTCCGGTTAACATGCATCCCTGCCATTTGTGTGTGTGTTAGGAGGTCGACCTGGAGAGGATGAGGGAACAGTGGTTGATCACTCTCACTCAGAGACAGGAGTATCTGGACCAGCAGCTGCAGAAAATAGTGTCCAAACCAGGTACTTATAAAATAATATTGACTAATATGATGAAGAAGAACATCAGTGCAATTTCCGTTTTCATCTTCCTTTTTATTTAAATAAATTTGACAGTGTCTCATTTTTTGCAGCACACAAAGTACTTTTCTTCTTCATCTGTCACTATCTGACAGAGATACAAAGTCAGCAGTCAGATGAAGCAGCAGTGTGTAGATTCTTTCTCAGAGCAGTCATGTGGATAAATACAAAGCATTTATTATCAACTGATTAGAGGTTAGGTGACAGCTATTGGAAGTTTTGATACCCTTGATGGCTCCAAACCCTCCATTTCCATCCTCAGAAACTGCCTGCTTTGGTATTAATCGTCTTCTTTGTGCTCGTTTATGCAGATAAGTCAGAGGATGATGTTGAAAGGGAGTCCCAGCTGCTAGAGTGTCGCCTGACCCTCACAGAGGAACGCAATGCTGTTCTGGTCCCGTCGGCTGGCAGCGGCATCCCCGGAGCGCCGGTAGAGAGGTGTGTGTGTGTGTGTATGTGTGAAGGATATGTAAGGAGAATTTACAGCTCCTCTGTCAAACACTCACCCAGATCCACTTAGTCAGGGTATTAATTGGGCAGAATTGCTCAAGAAAAGCTATTTTTTAGCTAAATCAGCATCTTATTTGGCTCAGGATGAGTCGCAGGAGCCATCAGGCCCACTGCATCATCAACAGGGAGTTTAATCAGTGCTTCTCTGCAGGGTTCCTGTTCCTGGAATGGAAACACACATTCCTGTCCTGTTCCTGGATCTCAGTGGTATGTTGCTGTTACTGTCTGTAATTGAATCGTCTTTTCTTTTAGTAAGCAGTGAACCCACTCATGTTCTGTGTTCTCCTTTCTCTCCAGCTGATGATTTCCAGTCCAGCCTTTCAGCTCCATTGGCTGGAGGACTGGATGCACTACTCAGTGGGGAGGATGACGATGACTTTTTTGACCTTCATATTGTCAAACACTGTGATCCAGAGGTGAGAAAGCCCAAATCTGCATGCCAGTGAGTCCAAGTTGAAGATAATTTAATAGAAGTATAAATAACCTTTTATCAATGTGATCCAGGTCAAGGTGGAGGCTTCCTGGGACTCGACAGTCCACGAGTGCTCCCAGTTGAGTCGCGTGACGTCTGCCGACCAGAGAGTCTACCTGACGGTGCGCGTGGTGGTGCAGCTAAGCCACCCGGCTCACATGCAGCTGGTCCTCAGGAAGCGCATCTGCGTCAACGTCACAGGGAGACAGGTGAGTGACATGATGGGTAGATGGTTTGTTGTCTCAATTGTTCAGCTGATGTAAGGAGATTTGAGAAAACATCACCGTGTGTTTGTGTGTCAGGGTTTTGCCCAGAGTCTCCTGAAGAGAATGTCTCATCGCAGCACCATCCCCGGCTGTGGAGTCACCTTTGAAATAGTTTCTAACATCCCAGGGGTGAGTGCCAGAACACAGGGCAGATACTGGAAGATGACCAAACATGGAAGTAGAAAATTAGATGGTATATGTCCCTTATAATTTAGTATTAAGTTGTCATGTGAGGTCAGTGTAAATGCATGTGATTCTAGGTCCTTATTTCCTGTAACCACCCTCTCCCACAGGACATCCACGGTCCAGAGGACAGAGAGATGCTCGCCAGGTTGGCAGCCAGTGCTGAGGATGATCAATCTGTTGACAGTGAGGCAGCCATAGAGAAATACCTCCGCAGCGTCCTGGCAGTGGAGAACATCCTCACTCTGGACAGACTCAGACAGGTCAGGGAGTCTCTTTTTTTTCACCACTGGATGCATATGTTCATGCATTAGAATAATTTGGTATTCATCATCATTTACCCTTTAGACTAACAAATAAAAGTCTGAGCACTTATCTAAATGTGGCCTGTTTGATTGATGTTTCTTTAAAGCTTCAGCATAATTAAATGCTCATTGTCGTCTTCGCTCTTTATGCAATTTTGGAAACTGTCACCCAGAGCCAGAAAGAGAACATGTTCCTCCTCATCCTGCCAACAGAAGAAACAGACAGAGTTAATTAATCATTCATCCACATAACACAAATCATCCAGATAGAGACGCTAAGTGACAGTATTTCCATAAATCACACAATTATTCTCTGTGTGTGTGTGTGTGTGTGTGTGTGTGTGTGTGTGTGTGTGTGTGTGTGTGTGTGTGTGTGTGTGTGTGTGTGTGTGTGTGTGTG
>JAVQJX010126827.1:0-11578 GCA_036025115.1 Ambassis agassizii
TGAATCTGGAGTATTCAGACACACACACACACACACACACACACACACACACACACACACACACACACACACACACACACACACACACACACACACACACACACTCCTCCCCCGTCTAATATCATTAGAGGTCCAGGTAGTTGGGTGCATGTGTAGCATTCAATCACATGCAAATTTGTGGCAGATTTGAGCCGGTCAGCAGAGCTGCGGCGGCGTAGCTCTACATAGTGGAAATGCCAAGCAGTGTAGAACATCCTGGGGGACAGACCATTATATTTATAGAGACAGGCGACTTGACCTTCACTGCACATTGACTATCAGCCATTTTAGTGCCGCTCCTCTAGATACTGAACGCAGCATAATGGATCTCAGCTGCAGTGCAGTTAGTTAGCTTCAACTTCATCTTTGGCTTGTTAGAGGCGATCTCTAATAATAGCCTCTCTCTGCAATTCCATACTGTGGAGTGACTCTTCGTCAATACACACAGTATTCTCTGCATTCACTGCTTCTCTGGCACACAGCGGCGGGCCTGAAGAAATGCACTGTGAAATTACAGTTTTCTGCGCAGGAAACACAAGCTCGGAGGTGAAGTTCAGCTGTAAGTCATTATACAAGTTTAAAGGCCGTGTTCTTGCTGTGTACGCCCGGTGCTAAGAGTGGGACCTCTGTTAAACGTGTCTCATAGCCACAGTAGGCTGAGCTGGTGCAAGCCCAAAAGCCAAGGACTCCTATTCATAGAGACGCCCAGTTGTTCTCACCCAGTGGCGCAGGGTGAAACGGAGGAGGATGGTCAGAGCGGGTCGAGTATTTATAGGTGTGTAAATTATATCGTGTTGAAAGGCCAAAGTTTCACACAAATGACTGATCCTAAATCAATTGAAGATCAAGGGGATGATAATGAATCACTACCAATGAGTCATGAACAGGGAATCTGCAACCTCCTCTGGATGTAGCTGCAGCTTGAAGAGCAATAAAATTTTATTACTCACACATATACATGTACATTTCTGAGGAGATGCATGACAAATGATTACTTTCACTTTCACACACTATTTGTTGACATTTAGGCAAACAAACATTTTAATCACAAACTTCTACACCATTTTCTTAGCTAACATGGTGAAAAAAGAAAACAAACTTTACTGTCATGTGACCACAAGAGGGCGCACTGTAGACAGCCTTTTAGCAGCATTTAAGTCTGTCAGATGGATTAGTTTGAACATATGACTGTCAGACATCATGTGAACATCAGGCTGGTTGAGTTTGAGAATAATGGAGACTTATTCAACATGGCAGACTTTTATTGTGGAGTCTGTGGTTTGAAGCCCCTGATACCGTAAGCTGTTTTGTTTCCCCCCATTGTTTAATTAAAAACTGCTGGTCAGAGTTAGACATTAAAAACAGGGAGAGATGTTTGGTTCAACATTAAACACAGGAACATTTTCAGCCACCATCAGGAGGAGTAAACACCACAATAAACACAGAAAAACTTGGTAGACTGTAAATAAAAATATAAATTAAATCATAGAACCTGATGTATTTAAAAGATGAAATCTTCCTCAGAGGAAGTGAAGTCTTTAGTTTTCCCAGGTTGTAATAGCACCATGTTAGACTGAACTCAGACATCTGATTCACAGGATGAAGCTCACAGCTGCATATAATCTGCAGTATTGTCCCAGTTTTTCTTTCTTTTCTTTCTTTTTTTTTTTGCCACGCTTAATGACACCCTCATCACGACTCTCTCCATTCACAAAGCAAATCCTGTCGTGACGGGAAGAACTGGCTCTGAACAGGCTGTGGGTGTCTCACAGAATTCATATCAAAATCTATTTTTTTTTTTTTTGCAGCATCCTCACATCCAGCCACATGCTGTCTTTCATTGAGCTCTGAATGTGTAGGAAATGTACATTCAGAGCAGCATGTGATTACAGCCTTTTCAGGGCGCTTTCTCCTCCTCATGCTCTGTCCAACATTTCTTTTTCTTTTTTTCTTTTTTTACATCCTACCTGAATGAACTTCAGGTTAAATCTGATCATGACAGCCGGCTCCTCACTTTGTGTATATGTGTGTGAGTGAGGCTTTGAAACACAGTGAGAGAGCGAGGAAGAGGGAGAGAGAGGAAAAGCGTCCTTAAACGTGGGCTGTTGTGTAATCCCTCCCAGGGCCCCTTTGCTATTTTTGTGCCTGGGTCCGCACGTCACGGTTGGGTATTTTCTCTGGTGACTAGCTCGCATCAATAGATCTTCTAATGTACACCCAGTCAGCCAGCAGCTTCATGACTGATGGGACTTTACCTTGCTAATTTTCTTTCATTATTGTTGCCCAGACATGAGGAGAATGGAGAGAAGGACCGTGCAGCATGAGGAATGTCACATGTGACTGTCGATATGGGACAGGGGACTATTCAAATGTCAGGTTTGTATGAGGATTATATTTGATATCTGAATGTCAACTGCTGTACGAGCCGAAGCTTTTCTTTTTTCCTTTTTTCTTTTTCCTCCCATCAGAGCGTGTGTGTGTGTGTGTGTGCTTCATGTCATTCTAATCACACTGAGAGCTGTTGATTCATTCTGCATGTGCTATGTTGCTGTTAGAGCACCACAGCCATCTCCTTATGATATTTATGGATTTGTTGTCAGCGTGAGACTTCATGCCTGTTCCCTTTAATGGCCAACTTAGCCTCTAATGATGTAATGCAGCGGCATAACGATGCTCTCTATGGCTAAGCATTTGTTTGGCTCATTGTCCTCTTTCTCTCTATCTGTGTGTGTGTTGAAAACAGTGTTATACGGATGTGTCTTCCGTTCAGATAAAATGCCTCCATCCATGCGGACATACTGTACCACAGTCAGCCTACAATCATCCTCATACACACCTACTGCCACCCACCTGCCTGCTGTTATTGCACGTCATTGCTGCTGTGTCATATATTTTCCTATAGGTTATTGCCATTGAGCGATAGTGAGAGAGAAAAAAAAAAAAACAACTCTTAGGGACTTGTCAATGCTGCCTCTCTCTCTGTCATGCATAGTTCAAAGGTATGCATTGTTACTGAGGGGTCTTATCTCATTGTCACTCTGCACCCATAGTCCCCTTCCCTCCTCCTGTGGCTCACACAGAGGATGGAAACTAAGCAATGAGGTCAGATCGACCTTGAAAGGGAGCTCCCTACCAGGCCTCTGAATTTTTTGTTACCCCCAGGCACCCCACTTAGTTTACCTCTGTAAACCTCCCCGTTGTAACATGGATCATTCCAATCCGCCCCCCCCCCCACCTTCTCCTCCTCCTCCCCTTCTCTCTCTCCTCATCCTTCATATGCCTTCGTTATTTTTATTTATTTATTTTTTCTGAAAGAAGCCGTTCCATTCTGTCCTGAAAGCAGAGCTGCTGAACCATAAAAAGAGGGACAGGGCAAAAGAATATAAAGAAAATAAAGGGGGGAGGTGGGGGGGGGGGGGGTTGGTTTAGATTATCATCCTCACAGCTGCTTTCAAGCATCTCTCGGCATCTCGAGAGTCACCTTGGATTCATCCCCTCTGGTTTGTGCCTGAGCAGCGTGCGGTGCGCTAACAAAGAAAGAAAGGAAGGAAGGGGAGTGAGAGAAAAGAGAGTGAGAGAGAGTCGGAGGATGTCCTAATTAAGGGGAACTCAGAGGGTTTGAACCAGATAATCTTACATAACCTCGTTAGGGAGGACACAGCATTTGATACTGAGAAGATGGAAACGACGTGCCCTCAGATACCCATCCCCACGGTATGAAGCCAAAGTGTAGCGGCGAAATCAGGTTACTTCAACGGCTGGTATGAGACTGTTTACCTACAGTATGTGGTCCAGTGCGGCTCAGTGTGGAGATGACGGTAACTCAGACAGGATTGGATGAAATTTTAGGCAAATACAAAGGACTAAAAGTGTGTCAGCACCTCCTTATATTTTCTGCCATGTTGATTTCTGGCACAAACTCTCTTAAATTATGAGCTTTTTTTGTGTTTTCTATTCAGCTTGCACACTTACACACACTCAAAATAAACATAAACACACGGTCAACCATTCATGACACACATACCACAGTGCTGGCATGCACTTTAAATACCTCTACACGCTCAAAGCGCTTCAGGAAATTTGGGGCATCTGCCAGAGTTGACATGAGGTACCTTGGTAAATTTATTTTTTTTCCATTCCTGCTGTGATGAAGCTCATTATAACTTTTATTTTCCTGTTTTATTTGTAGCTGTGTGTGTGTGTGTGTTTTTTAAAGTTATCTAATTCTCCCTTTTCTCTCTTTTTCTTTCAGATGACCCTTCCCAGCAACTCCTATGTATGTTAATATCACTCCAGTTACATAACTCATATTGTCCTTGAAAATCGATCGCAAAGGAAGTGACATTGGATTCATGGAGTCACTTGAAACTTCTGCAGGGGTGAAAAGCTCTGTCGATGGTCAGGACAGAAATGTCGCACAGAAAAAATGCACATCAGACGCTGCACAGACTAGGAGGAGGCCGTCGGTTGAATCGGAAGGCAAAGGGTGGCACCAACAGCTACAGGAAGCTCAGACTAGAGACACGTGTGGTTTCAAAGAAATGTCAGACTCAGGAAAATCACTGCAATTAGAAGATCAGCACTCCCAAACCCAGTCCACAAGCCATCAAGACTATGAGGTGTCTTCATACCCGTTGCAGTCCACAAAGACGTTTACTGTTGGCAAGCAGAAAGTTTCCGCACAGTCCCCTGGACCTGCATCTCACAGGAAGTCCCCCAGTTCACCTGAAGTCCAACAACAGGGTTCCCAGTCAGGGATGGATCAGCTGTCAGAGTGTAAGGTGGAACAGAAACCGCAAAAGCCTGGGAAGTATGTTTGTGATTACTGTGGAAGGGCGTGTGCCAAACCCAGCGTGCTCAAGAAACATATTCGCTCACACACCGGGGAACGGCCCTATCCCTGCGTCCCCTGTGGATTCTCATTCAAAACCAAGAGCAATTTATACAAACACAGAAAGTCCCATGCTCACTCACTCAAAGCTGGAACAGTGCCATTCTCAGAACTTGGTTCTTACAATGCCAATACAGAACAGGGGTCCTTTGAAGGGGAAGGAGAGTTATTCTCCGATGCTGAGCAAAGCACGGACACGGACGAGGACAATCTTAATGACCCGCTGCTGCTGCTGGACTCTCCAATGGAGGGATCAGATAACACTGCTGTAAAAGTACTAAATCTCATTGCTCAGAAAAAGGGAGCCACGTCAATGTCAGCTCAGGATGGTTCATCCCAGCTCCAAGAAATCAATGCACCTCCTGCCGCTGCCGAGGCTAGTCGTGCAATTCAATCTTGCACTATCAAACAGCGGCTCGCACTCCGGCTGTCTGAAAAAAGAAGCAGTGACTCTGACCACAATCTGTCCCTTCCAAGTCAGTCCAGCAAGGGCAGCACAGACTCTGGATACTTCTCGCGCTCTGAGAGCGCCGAGCACCAGACCGGCCCTCCAAACACCAACGCAAAGTCCTATCAGGAAATAATGTTCGGAAAGTGTTATCGACCAAGCCCTAAACAGACAACAGCTTTTGTGGCTTGTAGCACAGACGCAAGTGAACACTCCAGGAGACACTCGGAGAAAGGTGTGTCCCGCGTTTTCACGCAAGAAAAAGACACCGTCGAGTCAATCAAAATTAACACAAAGTCGTTCACAAGGGAGGAGGTGAAAGAGCCGCAGTTAGACTCTGACGTGGGGCCTCTGATGCGAAGCAACTCAATGCCTACATCCTCAGCAGGCTGCCTCACAATGCCTCAAGCTCTGAGAGGCAGCCACTCGTTTGATGAGAGAGCGAGCACCGGGGGCATGAGGAGACTCAGGCGGCAAGCTGCTTTCGAACTATCGGCGCATGATGGCCACACAGACAGTGACAGTCATGGAAAGATGAGCGAGAGCAGCGTCTCCCCCTCAGGATTGGAAATGGAAAATTACCCCTCTGTGGCACCGAGTATGAGCCATCAGAGGCATGCGATGGAACTGGCAACGCGGAAGCGTCGGAAAGAGAAGAGGGAAGAGGAGGATTTGGCAGGGCACTATGACGCCCATCATGAGTGTGAAGAGATGTTTGATTCAGGCAAAGACTATGATTTAAAACAAGCCGCAGCGGGCATGATGGCTTTAGGGAAAGGACAGATGGACAGGTGTGACATGGACATATCAATGAGCCCCGAAATGCCCGGTCGAAAAACTTTAGGGAATGTAATCTCAGTCATCCAGCACACAAACTCACTGAACAGGCCTCACTCTGATCAGACTGAATCTTACAAATATCATGGCCAGAGGCAGGACAGTGTCTCTTCATATCAAGCTATGGAGGCGAGTGAATCATATGAGCTGGAGCGGAGTGACAGCAGATTGAGGCAGTCTGTTCAAATAGGGCCTAAACTTGTGCGACAACCTAATATACAAGTCCCTGAAATTAGGGTCACGGTAGAGCCTGACAGTCCAGAAAAAGCTCCAGAGGTGCAGGTGAAGGAGCCAGAGAAGCACGTAGAGGAGTTTCAGTGGCCTCAGAGGAGTGAAACTTTAGCACAATTCCCTCCAGAGAAACTCCCTCCAAAGAAGAAAAGGCTACGCTTGGCTGATATCGAGCACTCCTCCGGTGAATCTAGCTTTGAGTCTGCCTGCACCAGTCTCTCCCGCAGCCCGAGCCAAGATAGCAACTTATCTTATAGCTCCACCTTCTCCTTTGACAGAGAAGAGAGCTTGAAGTCAGTCTCTCCAGCCAGGCAGGATGAATTTGGCAAACCACTTGAGCTCTTAGCCGTGCCAGGGAGTGGGCACTCCCTCTCCATGCTAAACCAGCGTCAACAACATGAAATGAGACGCTCCTCCTCTGAGCAGGCGCCGTGTAACTTGCGCAAGGAGTTCCCAGAGTTACGCAGCATATCATTTGACTATGGAAGCCTTTCTCCAACATCCAAAGTTAGACACGTGGACATCAGTGCTATGAAGGAGAGGAGGAGGGGGAACTTGGTGCGACAGGAGTCACTGAATATGGATACAGAGTCAACACAAGTCACATCACAAGTGTTTCCACAGTACCTGAGCAGCGCCTCTCCGCCGTTCACTGCAGCTACTCTTCTGCAGCAGCCGATATTTTCCACTGGGAATACATTTCCTCAGCTGTCACATCCGAGCCTGTTAGTTCCTGTAAGAATCCAGACTCATGTGCCGTCCTATGGCAGTATAACATACACCTCAGTATCACAGATTTTTGACAATCAGTATGATAGCATTAGCTCTGCTACGTCCACCTTTCAGAATCAAACGTCCCGGCTGACTGGGAACGCTAATTATCCAAAACCACCTTCGACGCACACTCTTAACGTCGAAGCCCTCGATTTGTCATCAGCTAAGCTCAAGACGGGCATCCCCCTCTCTCTGACCTCCAGAACTATCTCGACCACTAACGCCTCCAGCGGTGGTGCAAACAAACGGATGCTGTCTCCTGCCAGCAGCTTGGACCTGTTCATGGAGGTCAAACAACAGAAACGTGTGAAGGAGGAGAGAATGTTCGGGCAGATTGTGGAGGAGCTGAGCGCTGTGGAGTTGGGAAAATGTAATTTGAGTGAGGAGAAGGGGCACAGGTCAGAGATGCAGGGTGCATCAACACCTCATGCTCAGGATGACTCACGCAGGAGTAAATTTATCACACTTCAGCAAAAAGTGACCGAGGCCACCGACCACAGCGTTGAAACAGCTATGGAAAGCAGCTACTTGGATACGAGCTCCCCTCCTTATGCCGTTATATCAGCCAGCGACGTGAAAGAAGCTGGCATGGAGAAACGAGTGCAGATGGACATGGTGGCACAGCTGGTTACCAGTCCAGACATCCTGATCTCAGACGCCCAGCATTCGAGGCTGTTATCTCAGTTTCCAAGTCTTCGCACGACGACAGGTGTAAGCTGGTGTTATCTCAACTACACCAAGCCGAGCTGCTCTCACAACAGCGCCCCTTTTTCCTCCGTGTACGCCACATGGTGTGTGAGTTCCCACAACCCCAACCCTCTCGAACTGAGCACCAGCGCCGCTCTGGCCTTGCTGCACTCCAAGCAGAGGGGAGACAAGGTTATATACACTGTGGCTGCCATGTGTCAACCTGGCACAGGGAAGCTGGTGTCGTCCCTCATCCTGTGGAGGCAGACTATGGAGCAGGTGAGAAAAACATCAAGCCTTTTTATGACAAATTTAATTGCTAATATCACATATAAATGACTAAATACATCCTCGAGCAGGGTCGTGTTTCACACTAATAAATGTTTTCATGAGTTAAGAGAAAGTTTGAAGGGCTTTATTACACAGACTTTGGCAAAACACACTTAATTTGGCAGAATGTTCTATTGGCAAGTGTCTGAAAAGAGCATTTGCCTGCTGATGATTATAATTTAAAAAAAAAAAATGAAGGTGGTCTTAACCCGTAGGATGCTTTTCTCTGGATAAACGGGATAGTTTACATTGTGCGCCAGGCTCATCCCTCTTTGCAGCAGCAGAATAATTCATGTTTGCAAAACATGCTGTGTAATGCCATGTGTGACACACAATATAGGACGCATCGTGTTACACCATCGATACGGTGTCCACTTAGAATGGATGTTAACACAATGTTTGTTCATCTGATTCAGCTGCAGAGGAAACCGGAGCCCAAAGAGGTGGACATCACCTACGGGAAGAAGGTGAAAGACATCAGCTGCAGAGGGAAAACTGCCAAGGAGGAGTGGAAAGAGAGGGAGGCTTCCACCACCCAAACAGCGCCAACACGAATTAAGATCTTCGAGGGAGGGTCAGTCAAGATATAGTTATCATAACACTTGTCATTTCTGCTGACTGGACATACAGACGTTATTTTAAACTGCTGGTGTTGCTCTTCGTCCTTATTTAGGACTGAGAGATTTATTGGAAAATATTCTCTCTCTCTCTTTCAGGTACAAGTCCAATGAAGACTATGTGTATGTCAGGGGTCGAGGGCGGGGGAAATACATTTGTGAAGAGTGTGGCATCCGCTGTAAGAAGCCAAGCATGCTGAAAAAACACATCCGGACTCACACAGACGTGCGACCGTACATCTGCAGGGTGTGCAACTTTGCTTTTAAAACTAAAGGTCAGCTTTTATTTTTAAAGAAATCATCTCCAGTTTTAGTTTGACACATTGGAATGAGTCTTGATGATGTTTTTTTTTTTTTAACAGGAAACCTGACTAAACATATGAAGTCAAAGGCGCACATGAAGAAATGTCTTGAGCTGGGAGTGTCAGTGTCGATGGATGACACGGAGATCCAGGAACACGGTAGGATGCTGACATGTATTCATCTTGCCAGGTTGTCACGGTGCAATATATCTGAACTGACGTGTTTGTCTTTCAAAGTGGATGACATCCAACCAGAATCCAAAGCAGAGGTAGCCGTGACAACCAAACATCAGTTCTCAGATGCTGAAGATTCTGACGCCATGGATGAAGAAGCTGACGAAATTGATGAAGATGAAGATGAGGATGATGAATATGAGGGTGATTCTACCCCAAAGCTGCGTTCAAGGAGCACGAGTCCTCAGACGTTTGGAGTTACATCTTTGACAGTTACAGCCACAGCCGCCATCCATGGCTGCTCGCTCGCCTCTCTGCCCGGAGTGGATGTCCGTCAGCAGTCCTCCAGCAGGCGTGGGGGCTCAGACCATCGACCTGTCCTCACATCTGAGCAGAGAGAGAAGTCTGTGGATGAAGACTCACTGACTATGCTGTCTCCAGACCAGTCCAGCTTCCTGTTTGACCCATACTCCTCATGTCTGCTTTCTCCTGGCTGGGAGTCTCCCATCCGGGAGCCTTCCCCTTCACGCCTGCGTTACCCGTCCCCGAGGCGAGAGCTCTCCCCGCGAGGTCGCTCCTCTCCCAGGTGGGATACCTCTCCCCTGAGGCCTGGATCACCCGGCTTCACACCTATTCAACACCCCTCTCCGGTATCCATCGAACGACCCATGTCTCCTGGAACAGAGCTGCCTGGGAAGCGAGAGGCCTCAGTCAGGGGCCGGCAGAGGGTTGTGCTGAGGGCGGTTTCACCACGCAGAGGTTCACACCAACATAAAGGCGGCAGCGATAAAACCAGACACCAAGCAAAGATGGAGATGGCTCAACAGCAAGGAGCCTTTGAAATGGAAATGGTTAGTGCCTTTTGTGTCCTTTTTAGTCATGCAAAGTAATGGTGAAAGATAATGGACCATGCAGCAGCCAAATCTGATGTTCAAGTTTTAAAGGAATATTCTGTTCTTGGAGAGCTTTACCTTTTAGTTAATGATACTCATTCTGATTTCTAACTAATATATTTTCACATGAAAGCTTGGCTGTGTTGAATGTGTTGCTAACGCTGCCAATCTGTCGCTTCAGGATCAAAGGAGCAGCTTGGCTTCCACTCTGCCTGCCGCTGCCAGTTCTCATCACCAGAACATCCTCAGCCACCTCCCTCTTCACTCCCAGCAGCAGGCCCACAGTTTGCTCCCCGTCGTTCCTGTTGGAGGGCTCCAGATGTTACACTCCCCGCCTTCCTCCATCACCGATGTCAGTCCCTCTTCGGTGCCGAGCCCCCAGAGCAGCAGCGAGGGCCAGCGATGCAGCAGCAGGGAAGGATCTGTCCACGGACCGGAGACGGGAGGAGAGGACAACAGAGACCAGCTGTCCTTCCATCAGGAGAAAACTCTCGAACCGGGCGTCATGGACAGCAGACAGGAGGAGAGCGTCCAGACATGCTTGAAAGCCATCGCCTCCCTGAAGATCACCACAGAGGACCCTCATTAAGGCCCCATTTTCCCCTGCTACACCTGCGACCTTTTTCATCCTCTGCCCTTTAGGCACACCTCACGTTTATCCTATTAGAGGCAATATAATAACACTTCTTCTTGATCTTGCACATGCGACAGACAGGAAACCTTCGCCGTGAAGAAGACTCGTCTAATGTGCTCGTCTCTTCGGAAGCTCTTTGTGCAGGAACTTTTTTAGCGAGGTGGAGAATCCTTTATTGGGTGCAGGTGCAATATGGAAAGATATTATGCTAATATGCCTTTGTCTGACAGTAGTTTGCGTACAATTGCACATAAATTATATTTATGGATTCTGTACAAATGTCCTTAACATATACTCCTTCTTAGATGCATACAAACAGTGTATTTTACTGTGTGTACTTTGAAAATAGACTGTTGTTTATGTAATCATATCAAGGTGTGATGCAGTAGTGCAGTAAATAAAGACTATTTATAAGGGGAAAACGTATGTGTATTATGAAACAGTCTGACCAAAAGTATAAGTAGATGCTTCTTGTGCAGTTTGGTGCTTCTGAACAAGCAGCAAGGGTCTGTGCCTTTATTTTGCTTTTTATCAGAAGGAGTGTCTGCGCTCAAAGGACAAACTTTCTTTCTTTCTTTCTTTCTTTTTTCTGTTCTGCTGACAGACGGATCGAGCTTGATTTTATGTGAAAGAATCTTAAAAAAAAAAAGCATTTTTTTCTTAATGTTGTGGTTTTTATCTCGGTAAAAATGCATGGGATTTGCTATTGCACAAAAATAGA
>JAVQJX010126857.1:0-10036 GCA_036025115.1 Ambassis agassizii
ATTCATGTTAAGCTTAGTGAGTTCTCCTTGTTTTTAACAGTGATCAAAAAATTGAATTGGAAGTGCAAAAAAAACTATAGGTCCTCCAATGACAAAATGAGGCTAGTTTTATAAGTAAGTTGATCAGGTCAAACATGTTTACATCAGAAACAAACATCACAACAAATGTCTTTTTAGGACATTTAGAGGAGGATGATTAGTGGTGGAGTAATAAAACATAGAGAATCTATAGAAAATCATTACAATGAAGTAAAACTCTATGTTACACTATGATGGTTAAAAACATTCTGCCCCAATAACTCTCTGATCCAAAGAAATGAACAAGATAAACATTACATCTGGGTCATTTAGTTCATGTTACCATGGTGCTATTAGCATTCAGCTCAGAGCATCACTGTGTGTGTGTGTGTGTGTGTGTGTAGCCTCAGAGAGATGCTGGCATGAAACGGCAGCTACTGTCTAATGCACTTATTCACATCATGACTTTCTTCCTGTGCTGTTATGATTGTGTTATTGGTCTTCTTTGCAGTGCTGTATGTTCATATGAATTGTGTTTGTGTTCAGTGTTGTTTGCCCACTGAATGGAGCCCTCCTTCTGCAGTTGATTCTTATCATTTTATATTGCTGCCACCTGTCAATCAGAGACTTATATAATGATTCAACGGGGTCCACTTGTTCAGCTCTGCTGCTAGAATGTACCACCGCTGTGCTAAATCTGTCCACAGCTGAGAGTTTCATGGTGCTGTATGCAGGGCTGGAATTACTCAGTGGGAGGTTTGTTTAAATTAACAAGGTGGATTGTGGGTAGGTGTTGGTTTCCTGATATTTTCTCCTGTACAGTTTTGAGATAATGTGTTTGTTTTCTTTTATCTTAATGATTTACCTTCATTAAAGCGTAGATTTAAATATACAGATCTGCATATTGTACACACACATATATATACACACAGGCTGTCAATAGAAAACGCATGCTAAGGATTCAGGTAGGAGGAAATTTTCTGTGCTAACAGCTGAGAAATGAGTCACCCATCTTTTTCCCAAATACATCTTAACTAGCAGCACTTCTGTTTGACAGCAAAGACAAAGTCCTATGACTCATCCTGGAAGGCTCCCTCTCTGCAGTCTGGTTAGAACAGGTGCACAGGAAACACAGTCACTGTGATAGTGGGCTGCTGTCTTCAGTGTTCCAGTGGGCTCCACAGGGGCTCAGCATCACCCCAAACCACTCGGCTGTTTCTCATCATTTATGATTCAGAATTAAACCTATGTGATGGCAAGAATGTGCTGAACATCTTGTTGTTTTTGATTGTCTTTTTGAGGCTGATTCCTGTGTGTATTTTTATGCTATCTCTTTGTTTTGTGGAAATGAAGCAGTTGTTGCAAACTCATTTCACCACACACAGATGTATTCAGGATTTCTATGCATAATATGATTGTTTTTTGATACACGGATAACTGTTCCTTAATCTTGTTGAGATGTTGTTTCATTTTGTGTTTTTGTTGCTCATTATACATAGACCACACTAAACTTGACTGCAACACAGTCTGATATCATTTTGTCATTATGTGAACTTGTTTCCATCCATCCTCTGTTTGCAGAACACAGATTCATTGCACTGTGTGGATGCAGCCTGTTGCCATAAATACTTGTAGTTATGTAAGAGAGACAATCGATACAAAGGGTTTAACAGCAGTTGTTGTATCAACAGTCGGCTGCATGCAGAGTACACACACTGTGTTTGCAGTGATTATCTGTGGGTAAAACTGGATACTCACACGGATGCTGTACATGCTGCAGCTGTTTGGTCTGTTAAGCCGGGATCCTCTGTCTGAGACAGTGTTTAGGTTGTGTTGATGTAACTGCTGTGATCCACATATAGAAGCTGAGCACACAGACAAATATGATACTGTTGGAGGCATCAAATCTGGAGTGAAACAGAGTTTTATCTTCCTCTGTTTGCCTGTGTGCGTTTAGTTTAAGGTTTAAGATTTATCTCTGGTCAGAGAGACTTAGGAGGTGGCAGAGTTTAATTTAGCCCAGAAACCTGAACCTCCTCCTTTTCTGTCAGCTCCTTCTCAGGGTCTAAGACAGAGCCGCAGAGGGCAGCAGGCTGAGATTAGTGGCAGTCTTTTGGGTGTAAAACGATGAAAGACTCTGACATGCAATCACTTAGCTGTGATACCTCATGTAGCTGCCAAACAAAGTGATGGAAACACTGAGTGATCTTGCACAGAGGAAGTGAGGCGGCCTGGTTTGGCCTTCCATCTGTTTATATGTACTCATGTTTATGTATTTACATGTGTATGCTTCACTTTTAATATAAAACACTTTGCAGAGAAACATTGCAGTCAAACATGAAACAGTAAAATTCTGATAGCCACAATACACGGGTGGTGTAGTACATCTTGTGACCTACAGGGGGGGCTGTACAACTTCAAATTTAGAGTTCAAAGAGAGGGATCGTGTCATTAAATATTATCTATACCTGTTAATTATCAAGACTGATTGTGTGCACTCATTACATGAGTTCTATCCCATGTTTGTGTATCATTTCGATGGGAAATGTCTGTGACTCTGCCCCTGTGTTTGCAGAACCTCTGTCACTGCCTCCTGGAACGCCTGAAACATGGCACAGTAAGTACACACACACACACACACACACACACACACACACTCTCAGAAACAAATCTCTTCACTTCATCACTGACATGTTCCACTCTGTAGGGTCCAGAGTGTGCAGAAGAAGACCAGCACAATGTCTCTGACAATCTCCTCCTCTTCCTCCTCTGCTTCATCCTCTCAAGAGCGCTCCACCGCCGCCTCCTCTTCCACCTTCCTCGCTCAGAGACACTCCAGTCTGGTGCAGCCACTGTGTGCCAGCCCTCAGAGGGTAATCACATCTAACTGCTATGAATCATCTGACCTCGTTTGATTGACATGTTAATGTTTATTACATTATATAAACCTGTTATTTAAATTAAAAAAATGTGACACTAATGGCCTGTGATGTGTGTTGGTGTACAGACTCAGAGTCCCATCTACACTCAGCAGTACTCAGGGAAAGGAGTGGCTCCCACATTTGTTAAGGTAAAACACAGACTGTATCTATATGAGTATGTTCTGATGTCAGTCCTTGTCTTCACCGTCCCCGCCTCCCTCAGTGCCTCCATGACGTGTCCACAGTGAAGGGTCAGCTGGTGGTCCTGGAGTGTCGGCTGAGGGGAACTCCGCCCCTGCAGGTCATGTGGTACAGAGAGGACGAACAAATCCTGGACTCAGATGATTTTAGGATACTGCGCAAGAGTATGTATGAGAGTCATGTGACCTGGACCTGTTTCAGTTAAGATAATCAAAAGCTGACAGGTCTTGTTATTAATCAACAGACTTTATGACTAGAAAGATCTTATTGAAGCTCACAGCCGAGAGAGTAAGAAAGTTCAGGATTTTTAATTAAAATACCCAAATGATGCAGTTCAATATTACTGGGTTTATCTGACTTTATAGAAAAAAAACTTGCTGCCACATTATGCATTGTAAGTGATTTAGAGAGGCTGAGATTTATAACTTTTTTGCATTAAAACATCTTTTTTTCCCTTCTTGTTTCTCTAGAGGCCAGTTCTGCATCAGTACCAGGTGAGTGTTGAATATTGATTGTTTTGACAGAAATGAATGAGATAAGTTGTTTCCAAAGTCAGTGTGTGTACAGATCCATCTCATTTGTGTTCCTCTTTATGAAACACGTTAGTGGATTTCGTTCACTGATGTTGTGTTATCCTCTGCAGAGGAGCTGTGTACACTGGTTATCACTGAGGCCTTTCCTGAAGACTCAGGCCTGTTCAAATGTGTCGTCCTAAACCCCTTTGGCACTATCTCATGCTCAGCCATCCTGGATGTTTACAATGGTAAGAGATCATTTGATGTTGTAAAACAGTTCAGTGAATTTCCCCGTCTGTGGGATCAATAAAGTCTAATCTAATCTAATCTAATCTGTCTGACTTTTCACTCCTCCATGCAGACCTGGAGGAGCAGCTGGAGGTGGAGGCCATTCGCCAACATGAAAAACAAGCCATGTTCCAAGAGGAGACTTCCAGGAAGTGCAGCGAGGACTTTCCCCCTGTGTTGCCTGACTGTGTCAACCTCCCCCCTCCTGAGTGGCCTGACAGCCCCATGGAAGATAACATCCCTGTTGCAGAGTGAGTGCAGGATGGCACGCAATCACAGTCAGTGTGTATCAGCAAACATTGCGTAACATCAGTATTAATGCACACACTGTTTTTTTTTTTAAACCAATGATGCAAATTATAGCACTATTACACACACTTTATTTCTTACATGACCCCATAGTTGATCTTTTTTTAACATGTTGTGTTTGTTGTGAATAAGTGTTATTACTAGTATGTACTTGTCTCCCACACATATTAGTCACAAAAATACTCTTTCGAGTGGCACTTAGTTTATGGCATATAATCCATGTATGTATTCATTCATTAATCCATCCATTGATTTAGTTAATGGCTCTTTATTTACAGATTTTCATTTATCAATCCAGTAGGTATTTTAGGAAGTGTTGTAGCTCATCCACACGAGGTCGCTGTTGTATTATTCTAACATGGCAAAGCAGACTCATTGTTTTGTTTTATTTCTTATAGCCTTATGAGAATATGTGAAAATGATCAGCATATAATGTTAATAATCCATTTTTAAAAGAAGTGCTGCTTCTGAGAGAAACAAAGTTGTTTTTAAATTGAATAATAATAAATAAATCTGCTGGGTCTCACGCGCTCACGTCGCACGCCGGTCGTGAACGCGCGGTGTCACCTGTTGCAGTGCATGCGCGCTCTCGCTGCCGTGCGCGCAGAGAAAGTCTGCTCTCATTGAGTCAAAGCTGAGGTTTCAGGACTCTGCCGGAGGAACGAGGTGAGAAAACGTCCTGCGTCTGTCCAACTGTCTCCCTTTGGAGTTTCTGCCTCTTTATTGTATTTCCTACATGGCGTTAATGTTTGGCTAAGTTTTCTTCCTTGTTTATATCATTGCTATTCAACATGCTGCGTCGCCCTTAAAAGGTCAAACTATGTTTAGAGCACTTGGAAAGAAAAACTTTAGTCTATTTTAGGGGTTTGTAGTGCAGCTTCAGACGGTAGCTAAGATAGCCTAAATGAAATGAAATAAAGCTGGCTCTGACATTTTGTTTGATTCGTGTCCACACATCATTAATGTGCTGGAGCCATTTTTAAACTTTACTTGAATATGATGTGACTTACTGCATTGATGTAAAATGAACTGAAATATGATATTGATTATTCCTGGCTTTTCTCAGGATCCCCTCAGGGTCCACTTCTGGAAACCCCTTAAATTTGTTGGCTCGTTGTGTTTGCTGTTGTCAGAATGACCTGTGAACTCATCTGTCATTATATATATATTTGAATGTTATGTCAACAATTGGTAAGCATTTTTTTGGGGGGGTATTTTTTTAATATCCATTATAGATGCAAATGTGCACAGAAATACAGAACAAAAAGTAGTGCCAGTAAAGTAAAACTGCAGGAGATACTGACTTTATGGAGTGTTGTAATATTACAGCAGAGTGGTGCTAATCCCAATAAGTACAAAGTAATATTAAGTTTCTGTTTCTTTGGCCAGTCTTTAACTTTGACTTGATACTTTGGTTCATATCACATCCAGAGAGTGTGAAGTATGCTTGGCTGAGAGTCATTGGTGTGTCCGAGGCTATGAGCTCATCTGTAATGTGAAGAGCAGACATGGCGTCTGTGTCCTTCAGAAACTGTGTTGCACACAACAACAGTTGTCCACAAACTTTTGGCAGCAGTCTGGCTTTTAAGGTCATGTTGAGGTTCTTGGGTGAACCCCAAGTTTATTTGATCATGTTATTGATTTGATTTTTTTTTTTTTTTAATAAGGAAGAGGAGGAAGTGGAAGGAAGTATTTATAGCGTTGAGGCACAGCTGTTGGTTTGGACCTTTTCCTGGCAATGGAAACAAAAATCAGATTTGTGATGATGCAGTCTGCTTATTATGGTCAGGTAATAACTGCTTTTCAAAGTGTATAAAAATGGCTGGTGTTTCTTTGAGGCATTTGCTGTGCAGGTTGGTATTCATCACATTCAAGTGTGGCTTTTTAATATACTCAAAAATTATTCTCCTCTCAGAAATATTAAGATATGGCATTATACAATATAAATTGGTTCCGCTTAACAAGTTCATTGCACTAATTGATGCAGAGTTTAATGTAAATCACAGTGAAGTCATAGAGTATTGTTTGATTGATCCGGACTATCATAAAAGCTTCTGAAAACACTCTTAAGATCTGTTTTTGTTGGCTATGGATGAATGGAAAAAATGAATTATCCACTATGAATACTACATATTCACTGCTGCAGAGCTGAACTATTTTCACAATGATTTGTATTGTCCCTCTGTTGTTGTCGATCATGCAGCTTGTCATTCCGCTATCCACAATGCTATGCAGATTCAGTATGTGTCTGTTTGTGTGTCTGCGTGTGTGTGTGTGTGTGTTAAGAGCGTTGGGTCACCACTAGAGTGTCTGCACCTGCCAGCTGATGTCCGAATACCAACACCAATATAGCTTTGCCTACTTAATGACACAACACAAATACACATACTGCACAAACACACAAATGCATTACTTTTTTTTACAAAAAAAGTCAGACTGTTAAAGGTTTTTAAAATATTAAAACGTATGCATGATAATATGCAAGTTATCAATTAAAACAAAACACATTCGTCCATCAGGGTGCTTTGATCCAGATCTAAGACCGCAGTTTCAGAGTGCAGGTCAGCTGATGCTGGCTGCCCAAAACTTGTCTTGCGCCCTCGAAGGAAGGCTGGGAGAAATGCAGAACAGTGGTGAGCAGCAAGTGTGTGTGTGTGTGTGAGAGAGAGAGAGAACGAGCGAACGGGACAGACTGCGATTGTCATTATGCTCCTGCATAGCCCAGACAACATGGTCGTCATGGGAACAGCATTCTTTCCTAGTAGAAAAGTAGAGGACCAGGCAGGCTTGGTAATACTCAGAAAACTACTGAGTGGGCTGAAATGGGAGCAGAACCACTGATATCTGCTACCCTCATCAGACAGCCCCACAGGTACAATGACAGTCAAAGTGTACAGTCTGTAGAATAGCTACTCACCAAGCTGTTGTCAAATGGATCTTAATGATGCAGATCTGGACCTCTTTTGCTGCTTCAACTAAATGTCAGCTGTTTAGATGAAAGAGGAGCCAAAATGTCAACCATTGAAAAAATGAAAAGATTTATTGATGTTCAGACTTCATAAAAACAAAGTGACTTCATGCATTCCATATTCAACAAAAGAAGATCCAGGCATCATGTTTTAGTCCTCCAACTTCAGGTCCGTTCAGCACAATGCTAAAATACTGAACAATACTGAAAGCCTTATAGTCAACAAATGATAAGTTAACTTAACAGATGTGTATTAGAATGTGTAGTGTTTTTAAAATGTATTTTAAAACGTTGCTATCATGTCTGTCTTTGTCCTGACAGTTTCCCTGAGCCTCAGCCAATCAACCACTCCTCAGAGGAACCCTTTGGTCGCAGTGAGGAGGAGAGTGCTCTGAGCTCAGAGGGACAAAGGTCACCGGAGGTCACTGTCCGAGCCTGCACGCCCAGCCCTCCCCCTCCACCCTCCCCGCCACCACCAGTACAAATCAAGGAGAAAGCTCCAACACCCAAGCTGTTCACCCCAAGCAAGCTCAGCTTCACAGTAAGAGCACTTTGCATTTGTTATCATAGTTATGTCATTTTTTTTATAATAATAACTATTAAAAACATGCATTTGTCTCCCTTCTATCCCTCAGTCAGGAGGCAACAACATGAATCTGTCGGACCTGCCTACCTTCACCCCCAGTACCTTTCCCCCAAGTGCCTTCAACTATGAGCGGCCAAGACATTTTATTCAGTCGCAGCCGGCCTTCCAGGCACCCAGTTATGACAGTGTGCTGAGGGAGGCGCAGGAGAACCAGAACAACTCCCAACAAATCCTGGAGACACAGAGTCAAACTAAAACTACACAAAAGCAATCTTTTTCTCAGTCAGCAGTGTCAAAGTCTGTGTCACAGACCCAGTCTCAGTTTCAGTCGCTAAGCCTTAGTCAGACCCAGACCCACCAGTCACAGTCAGCCACTCAGACACAGATCCAGCCTCAGGCCAATGGAACTGGCAAGTCCTCTCCATCTTCATCCAGCCTCAGCTCTCCTATTTCTTCCTCTGCTGCACCTCCATTTTCCTCCACCTCTACTCCCTTGCTCAGTCCCTCTGGTGCCACCACCTCTTCTTTCCCAGCTCCTTCACCCTCCTCTCTCCCTCGCACCACCATGCGCTCCACCATCACCCTCACCCCCAGCGTCCCCAGCGCCACCGGCCTCGGCAGTGCTAGCCTGCCGGCCAACCAGGACAGCATCTCAGCCCCTGCAGCATACCTATGCTCTGTATTGCCCTCCCAGTCCTCCTCCTTCTCCCCTTTCTCCTCCAAACTGTCTCCCAACTCCAACCTGCCCCAACCCTCCCCCTCCCGCTCCCCTCTTGCACCATCCAGCCCTCTCCTTCCCATGAGAGCTTCCTGTTCTTCATCCTCTCTCCCTCAACAGCCTCTCCCAGTTTCCCCTTCCCTCCCTCGTTCCCCTTCTTCCTCATCTTTCCCACAACCCAACACTCCCAATAGTCAGAACAGGGTACCGCCTGCTGTGGTTTCCCTGCCTGCCAGCTACAAAGGGACACCAAGCATGTGAGTTGAAGCATACATCAATATTTGTGTTGTAAAAAGTTTTGCTTGTAGGATTTTAAGATCATTTTAGTCTTCTTTATTAAACATCCTGGCCTCCTTTCTTTCTTTCTCTCCAGCCTCCCCAAACCTATTTTGAAGAAGTCTGTCACTCCTCGTCCTTCCTCTGCTCGCTCCACAGAAGAGGACATCCAGGGCTCCAAAGACGCCCTCATCCAGGATCTGGAAAAGAAGCTTCGTTCAAAGGAGGCCACGAGGAGAAACAGCCAGGTGTGTATGTGTGTGGAAAGAAATCATTTCATTCACATAACACCCTCTACACTCCTGCGGCCCACTCACACACAGAAGTATCATTAGCACACTTCTCCATGTACATGTGAGAAATGGCAGTTTAATAGTATGAAGCTTCATTTTGACAGAAACTGTCCTATGAGGAGCGTATGGCTCGCAGGCTGTTGGGTCCAGACAACGCTACCTACATGTTTGACCAAGACAATCTGTCAGACTCACAACTTGACCAGGTACAAAATACTATTTATTTTGTCACAAGGCTTCATACTGACGTTTCTGTTGGTTCTGGACCATAGCCCATTAGTGTTCATTTTGTTTTTAAGTAACAACCACACATCATTACAGTCATTTGGAGTTGAATGGATGCACAGGGAGCCAGCTTCCCTCTCAGGGGCCTCCCTCATGGGCTCCAAACCTAAAGTTGAAAAAGCCTGGCAGTATAATGAGCCGCCGCAGTGAGCTGCTCATACCCTCATTTTGACCAGTTCACTGTGTGTGTGTGTGTGTGCAGGATTGTTCTGTTAAAAAGCCTCTGTGAATCACAGGGCTTTGCACCATCTATTCTCTGTTACACATGCATACAACACATGCATTTTTACACATACACACACACATCATGTCTCAAGCCAACAAGGTTTGTCAGTGGCTATTTCTAGCCTGCTTTCTGAGCATGGGTCCCTTTTACTGGTAACAACAGGGCTATTGTGTCAAGAAAATGCACACACACACAAACACAAACCGAGTTATTCTCCTGCCCTTTTGTTATCCTTTTGACCAGTATGAATAATTTTAAAGCTGAAACTTATGTTTATATCAATCTGTTTTCTGATACAGCCAGATTCACCAGAAGGAAGACGGACAGGTGGACTATGGTAAATACAACAATGTGTCAATATTGCACTTAAGTATTACCACAGGTTTCCAGTGAACAGTACAAGGGAATATGTAGATGACAACACTATGCAGT
>JAVQJX010126871.1:0-10729 GCA_036025115.1 Ambassis agassizii
CACACACACACACACACACACACACACACACACACACACACACACACACACACACACACACACACACACACACACACACACACACACACACACAGCGTACACACCCGAAGGGCCCGAGGTTTCTCTCAGTAATCCCTTCATCAGTGTGGCCTATGGCAGAAGATAGCCAAGGCGACAGCGGTCACACAAGGTGAAAGCCATTTAGTGTTTCTCACTCTGCAATATTGCCTCATGGAGTATGTTGCTAGGGCAACTGTCCTTTGCATAATTGCAGGTCATAACGAGTGTTGTCTCCTTGGTAACATCTGGTAACATGTCCCCAGGACCCACAAGCTGGTGATTGATGATGTGAAGCCTTCAGACGCTGGAGATTATACCTTTGTCCCTGATGGCTATGCACTGTGTCTCTCTGCAAAACTCAACTTCCTGGGTGAGAGTGACACGCCAAACCGAAATATGAAGCTTTTTATGGATGAAGATTGAGCACATAGAAAGAACTGATTTATGTGTTTTTCTCCTCAGAGATCAAGATTGATTATGTTCCCCGGCAGGGTAAGTAAACACATTTTAATTATTGTTCTTGCATGAAGTTGTTTATGCGGATGTGGACACCTGAGGCCAATTTTGTTAAAGGTTGTGGTGGAAACGTTTTTGAAATTGGTCCTAATTCATTTTGGTCAAGAAGAAAGAACAGAACTATCAGGTTCTTTGTTTTCTTAGCTAAATGCTACCAGAACAAACCAAGCAGAACTGTTAATTGAGGCTCTGATAGCAGTTGTACAGCAGATAGGAGAAAGTGATAATGATATTTACTTTATGATGTAGTCAGGAAGAATGTATTACATGCTTACACTCACTACTGTATCTTTATTAAAAACAAAACACTACTCATGTACACACAGCTGTGTTATTATTAACGAAATCTGCAGTTCCACTTTAAGGATTTTCAAAATAAAGTTGTTGAATTCAAAGGACTCACTCAACATGATGCTGCTAACCATCAAACGCTTGCTTTTCTCCTTTGACAAGTCCAAAAATAAACAATAGAAGTAATTAAACGTGGTGTTAATAGCGCAGAATGACACTTTTGAAACAAAAATAGATGAAATAAACATCTTCTTCCTCACCCGATCGACCTTATATTCCCACTTTTTACTCATATGGTCACCAGATCCTCCCAAAATCCACCTGGACACGAGCACCACTGGCAGCAAGAACACCATCACAGTTGTTGCTGGAAACAAACTTCGCCTTGACGTTGAGATTACAGGAGAGCCGGCCCCCACTGTGTGCTGGATGAAAGGAGACCAAGTGAGAAAGAACAGAGGCCTTGCACACATTCACACGTCAGACAGTGTGTCTGTTTGTACGTCAATCACAGATTCCAGCTGTTAGTCACTTAGGCACAAAAGAGGAGTGAAACATTGTGGGAAGGTTGAATCACCTGCCTTTGTGGCATTCTCTTCAGGGGTGTCTTTTGTTCTGTCCTGACTCGTGTGGTAGGAGGTGTCTGTGGCCGAGGGACGGATCCGTGTGGAGACGAGGAAGACCCTGAGCAGCTTTGTAATAGAGGGGGCGGAGAGAGATGACGAAGGATTCTACACCGTCACTGTGACTAACCCTGTTGGCGAGGACAAGCTTAAAGTCTATGTCAAGATTGTTGGTCAGTTGTTTTGTTACTTTTGTTTGTCTTTTCTTGATGCCATTCATTTATTTTTTGCTAAAGAGGCTGTAGATCCTTGAACTGAGAAAATACAGACTCAAATGAGTGGAAAGGAGAATGTGTAAGTCACATATAATTCTATTGAATGTGTGAATCTTTTTAGACTTTCAAGGCAGCTGTTTTTTTTTTTTTTTTTGTATTTACGCAGTTAGGGAGTGGATTCTGCATTCAATTATTACTCTGCATGTTTTCACACTGTACCACTTCCTTACACTCCCTCACAGCCTTTGCCTGCTCTCATTTCTCTTTCTGTTTCATCTTTCCTTACTTTCCATTTCCAACTGTAACCTGCCTCTTCAGATGTGCCCGACCCTCCTGAGAATGTCAAATGCACATCAGTTGGCGAGGACTCTGCCATGATCATATGGGACCCTCCTGCATTTGATGGCGGAGTTCCCATTAAAGGTACCCCTGAAACACGCAGCATCTAATGTTCACATCTGATGTCTTTGTCCCTGGAGAGAACATCAGTTTAGAATCCACTCTGTTTATTACATTGCATTGTTTTTGAACTCCTTTCCAAAGAGACATTTTTAACGACTTCATCACATGTTGGTGTGTTGGCTCCCTCTAGGGTACCTGATGGAGAAGAAGAAGGTTGGCTCACCCAGATGGACGAAGCTGAACTTTGACGTTTATGAGTCCACCACGTACGAAGCAAAGAAGATGATTGAAGGTGTACTTTATGAAATGAGAGTGTTTGCAGTCAACGGCATTGGCATCTCTCAGCCCAGTGCAAACTCAAAGCCCTTCATGCCCATTGGTGCGTCGCCTTTTGTCATTAGCAGAATGGTTAATTAACAGAGGCTTTTCACACAATGCTCATTTTGAGGCAGCTTAACCTACCTTCCCATCCCATTTACACTGGGTATTAACGTATTAATTAGCTCTTGTCTCTCTCAGCCCCCACCAGCGAGCCCACTCGTCTCATGGTGGATGATGTGACAGACACTACCTGTGCGCTGAAGTGGCGCCCTCCGGAGAAAATTGGAGCTGGCGGCATCGACGGCTACATCATTGAATACAGCATCGAAGGAAGTAAATATGCAACTCTAGACTCAGGCATTACGGTGGCTTTGTGAGCTGTAACTAATGATGTTATTTAAATCAATTGATGTATTATTACCAAGAATGCCTTCTCTAGCATTACTTTCTGTATCATACTTGCTAGAAGGGTGCCTTGAATGGCTAAGCACCATATGTTCAGATGATCATTTGCCAGCTTGTAGGAATTGTTGGGTGATTTGTCAGACTTTGGATTTAAGACTTAGCTCAGTTTACACACAGGAAGATTAAAGTTTGTAATTTTGACCTTTTGTGTGGTAGACATTTTGACTTGTCACAGTAGGGAAAGCACAGGTAGAATTAATTATGTCTCAGTAAACGGCCCAGCAAGCCATGACAGTGACACAGCATGCACCTGCGCTTCCTTACTGTGACAAGTCAAAATGTCTGCTGTAAAAAAGATCTACTGTCAGCATATCTGCAATAGTAATCCAATATTACCAATGCTGCTTGATCATCTTTTCCTGCTTGATCTTTGATGGTTCCCGGCTCTCTGATCTTTGCCTTCTAACTCCTCCTCCAGGTGACCAGTGGGTACAGGCTAATGAGGAACCAGTGGCAAAGAACCAGTACAGGGTGAAGGGTCTCCCAGTGGGAGAGAAGATGCTCTTTAGAGTGGTGGCTGTGAACATCGCTGGGCGCAGCCCTCCTGCCACTCTTGGACAGGCTGTCACTATCAGAGAGATCGTGGGTTAGAGAGATGCATTTATAAATTTTTCCACCATCAGTAATAATATTCATGAGAAAAAAACAAGTCTAATTACCAGCTTTACCTTTGGGTCTCTTGTTGTTGTAAACTTACTATGAATTCTTTCTTACTAATTCCCCTGTGTATTTTTTTTATATCTGAATAATTTCTTATGCGCGCGCGCACACACACGCACACACACACACACACACACACACACACACACACACACACACACACACACACACACACACACACACACACACACACACACACACACTTTGTACAGACTGTACATTTTTATGCATCTATACTCCCCCACACTACCCACTCTCTTACAAATCTGACTTATCTTTCCCTTCTACGTCTCTCCTGTGCCCTCCACCCAGAGAATCCAAAGATCCGACTGCCTCGCCAGCTGAGAACCAAACTCCTCACAGTTGTGGGCCAGAAGGTGAACTTGCTCATCCCCTTCCAGGTTAGTCAAAGTCTGGCTGCTATTTTTTTTAGGTTTACAAATAGAGCATAACCAAACAATACAAGCAGCTTAAAGATTCTATGCTTTTCACAGTGACCTTGTACTGAAACATATACATCAAGAAGCATTTAAAACCTACTGTTGCATTTGCTTTGTGGGAAACGGGCAGAAAGGCAGCGGACACTGGTTAGAAGAGAGTACTGTATGCACTCTGCTTGTGTGTTTGGGATAGAAATACTAAGCTTCCCCCATGGCCACAATCTGACAGGTCATTTTTTCTTCTTCTGGAATGCAAATCAGATGTGTAAATGTTGCTAGTAACAGAAAGAGCCAGAGCTTAAAGGGCGAAGGGAGCGTTACGGCATTTGACAGCAACTTGCAAATTATGGCACTAGTAAAAAAGAAACTAGCCATAAGAAGCAAAGTAGAAACTATTGTTATAAATAAAACAGAGAAGAAAAAAAAGCCAGCCATAGCTCTGTTCCCTGCAATAAGACAGAGGACATAGCTACGTGACACTTTCTATGTGTCCAGCATCCGGACAGAGTGTGTTTTTGTGGCTTTTCCCATGGAGATGGAACGAATTGTAAATTCAGACATTGTTGACTTGCATGTCCCTGAATATGTCACAGGGGGGAAAACATGAGATGAATTTCTGTTGTCCAAAAGAACAGATTTTTGAGGATTTCTTCATCTCTTCCTCACTCTAACTGCAGGGTAAACCTCGACCAGTTGTGACTTGGTTGAAAGACGATGTTCTCCTGGAGGACAAAACGGTGGGAACCCGTACCAGCGATGTGGACAGCATCCTCTTCATCCGCTCATCAGAGAGATGCCACTCCGGAAAGTATACCCTGTCTGTTCAGATTGAGAACATGTCAGACACTGCTGATATATACATCCAGGTTGTAGGTCAGTCCCATCTCCGCACCTTCTCACTTACTCGCCTTGCATGTTCTCTCATTAAGATTATAGCATCACCGCTGCTTCACAAGGTACATGAGTAATAACCTGTTGGGAAGGAGATGATGGTTTGAGCTAAAATCTGTGACATGTCAAAAGTTTTCTTTTTCAAATTTGATGATAATTCCTCATTTCATACTCCTGGGGATCTGTGACTCAAAGTGGCAAATCATCAAAGTGCTCATTCCTCTCTGTGGTATAATCCCGGCTCCTGCACTGCTTCTGTGGCCGCCAGCTCATTCCTTCATTCTTATGGCTCGTCTGCCTGGGTCAGGGTTCTGGGTGGATTATTTGGTGGGGCTCTGCTGAGATTATTTGCGTGTAGACTGGGATTAGGTATGGATTTTGAGGGCTACTCTGTCACTTCCTCTGCTTGAGAAGGTTGAGCTAATGAGAGCCTCTGATCAAACCCTCTCCTCCTTCTCCTTCAGCTGATCTGTCGCCGTACTGTTTGAGTAGTACAGGAAGGATTAAGGGGCAGAAACAGTAGTGCTTCACACTGCTGTGCTGTAGTCCACAGAGGAGAGCCTGCAGAGCAAGATTAATGACAAATACATTACTATGTTGTACAGTATGTCTGCACTGTGCTGTGTGCAGGCCACACACAGGGATCGATGATGAACACACTGCATTCTCTGGTTTTGTAATCCAGGCAGGCAAAGTATGCTATTTCTTTGTCAGTTCTGTGGCAACAATTACTAGTAATACATGCACTGTCTTTCCTTGATCCTTTGTATTTTGAACTGCTAATCTGTCAATCTTTCTAATCTGTCTAATCTGTCAAATCTCTACTGCTCCGAGTGTTGATTTCTTTCCCTCTTTGGGAGTTCCCTGCTCTAGATCTGATCTGTTTCCACCTCTCTTTCCCCCTCTCTTCCTCTAAAAGCCTCATTTAGTATATCCAAACAGGGAAGGGAGTTATCTCGACCTAGAGCTGTGCATGTGTGGAACACTTTTCTCCACAGCTACGCAGCCTAACCGACCTGTCTTATTCACACTTTCACATGAAATCCTCCAACTCCATCTTGTCTGTTTCTCGCAATCCCACAAGAAAAGCCCGGGCCTCCCATTGCTGTGCATGTCACAGATGTCTGGGGCTTCAATGCTGCACTGGAGTGGAAGCCACCTAAAGATGACGGCAACTCTGAGATTATCGGCTACACCATTCAGAAGGCTGACATGAAGACTAAGGTATGCACAGAGGAGCGTACAGTGGGGAAGTAAGATGAGGTAACTCACTGGAGGGATCCAGAGACTTTCACAGGCACTGTAGATTTTTGTTTCATTTTTCTTAACATTTCACTTTCCTAAAAGTTGCACAGATCAATAATATGGATGGCACCGTACTGCATCATCAGCTGAGGTGAACACTACATTTTATAACAGTCTTCTATTGCTCTGCCTGTGTATGTGAATTCAGACAGATATCCTACTGAACACACAGTTAAGCGTCAAGCTTTCAGTCAAATAAAATGTCTGTAATTGATGTTGATAAATAATAATTGTAGATCAAATCACTGTGCAACATGAAAGGGTGATACGCCCACAAAGGATTAAAACCTGATTCAGCAGTTCCCCCACAGCTCTGCAGAGATTCATAACTGTTTTTGGTTCACTGCCGGTGCTCTCATCAGCTTCAGTTTTGGCTGTAGAAGACAGCTGCTTTCAGCAATAAATCTCTAAAAACCCACTTTACTCAGCATCAAATGGCAGATAGATACAGTTATGGGGATCATTTAGCTGATAAAGAACCAGACTGAGTTGGTGGAGTTCAAACACAGAGCAAAAACACTAGATATTACACTTACATTCATCAGCTGGCCATTAATGTCTGGGTTTGTGTTATGACTCATCAGCTAGCCCTGATTTTTCAAATTCTCAGGAAAATTTTAAAGATTACAAAGTATTAAAGAGGCTTATGATCTGTGAAAAGAAACCTGCACATTTTCTTGGCTTGTCTTTATTTGGTATGAAAACCACATGGCCGCAATTTCCAAGGTGTGGATGAACCTCAGCAGCCACTTGTATTATGTTGGATTTGGAAATTAAATTATACTATAATTGGATTTTCCTGGTAGTCCAGAATCATCACATTATTGGAAGACATTGCCATGAGCTGGGTGTATTCAAAGGGAAAGAGGGATGGATGAAGTGAAAATATTTGTGCATCTGGATGTTTTTTTCTCTTTTTACATATGCCATCATAGGAATCTCCTGATGCTGCCATTTCTGGCGCCTCTCTGGCCCATCCATGCTTCTAGGCATGCCTTCTTGGAGATTTGCCAACAACAACTGCAAAGCCACACACCATACTGTCATGTTGAATGAATTGACAGGATGGTGGACTAAGAAGAACAGGGATGCTGGGGATTGGAGATTCTCCAGCTTATATAGATCTCAACCTGAGCCGTAATCCTCTCTGAACCTCTGCTTCTACTCTCTCACACTTGTCTGTCTGTCCTGTCCGTCTGTCTCTCTCACATCAGGAGTGGTTCACGGTCTATGAGCACAACCGCAGGCCCAGCTGCACTGTGTCCGACCTGGTCATGGGGAACGAGTATTCCTTTCGAGTGTTCAGCGAAAACATCTGTGGCCTCAGCGATGAGTCTGGCATCAGCAAGAACACCGCTGTCATTACCAAAACAGGTAATGAAATCCCTGCAGAGCCCCGCGCACTGTAACATGATAGCATTGCTTTTGATGGCAAGCGGCATCTAAAGCATGCTGAGCTGGAGGCCACACTGGATTCAATTGACACATAGTGAGCATTATGGTGTGTAATGGTATGAAATAAATAAGTGCAATTAGTTTCCTATAGAAGTACACACTCGTGATTAAATCGGATAAATATTGACTCATTACACGGACATCATGTAAAGGAAAATTAATTTACTCTAATTAGGTTAAACAGAAATATTCTTTGACAGAGTGTTAAATACCATTTAATACTGGCTGCAGATTATGAAAGCAACCAGGCTGGGAAATTAGCACCTGCCACCAGCCAAATGTTGTTACTGTTTTTGTGTTGTTGCATTGCTTACTCAACCAGAAAATTTGGCAGCCCACCAGCCAATCTTCTTTGTGTTCCAAGCAGCAGTCTGGCCTATAAAACTGAGGATTGTCGAACATTGTGCCCACCTGACCTCAGGATAAAATGTCAGTTTCCTGCATTGATAATTTAAAGAGCAATCTGCTTTGCTGCTTGTGGTATAAGGCAAAACAATCCCAAAGCAGTAGAAAGTGATTACAGCGTCTCATATTTATTCAATAGATTTACAATGGCACACGAGCTAGCCAAAGTGCTATTTAAAGGCCTTCGTTTTGCTTTTCAGTTATATATCAGTCATTCATCTCTTTTTATAATATTCTCTGAAAATATTTTCTCTGTCCTTGGTTTAAAATGTTTAATATCCATCATTAATACAAAGGAGCAAATTCTCGCCTCTTTCAACTTCATATTTCTCATACAAGGAAACCGGAACCAATGTCTCCACTGTCCTGACAGAGGAAGATCCTGATGAGTTTGTTTGCTGCATGCAGTATGCGTATGTGTTCTTACAGAAATCTCCTCCTTTCCAGGCCTGATGAATAACCTTGCACCCTACAAAGAGAAGGACATGAACTGTTCCCCTAAATTCACAGCTCCACTAGTGGACAGAAGTGTGATCGCAGGTTACACTACAGCCATCAGCTGTGCTGTCCGTGGCAACCCAAAGGTAATTCACAGTATGAGGCTAAAAAAGTCATTGTGCTATTTGTCCACATTAACATGACGTTCGAATTATGGACAGCATGAAAGGAGCACCTGTCTGTGCGTTTTTTGCCTGAGGCTACACTAGATGTGACCTCGACTCAGCGTACCATCTTGTGGCACAAATTAGTGTTACACTGTTTAACTGTACAGGCGTTTCATACCCCACCTCAAATTTCATTAAATATATTAGCAAATTATTTCTCAATACGGGAAAATAAAGTCACACATTTTATATTTTTTACAAAATAGCTGGATTCTAATATCAAACTGGAAAATAAACATTATTGCAAAATATATATAAATTGTTACAAAAATAAACTAAAATAATAATGAGGATAAAACATTGTGCACATTACTGAAGTCACCCACGTTATTAGAATAAAACTGCGTGTGGTAATGAGCATACCATATCCTATCCTCCCTGCATTCACTTCACCTGTGTTGGCTCCTGACAGCTGTGGTGCAAGGCTTTGCCACAGATTTCAGACTTTGTTTTTTTCTTTGAGTGAGCTTACAAGTTTCCAGTGTCAAACACTGAGTGTAGAACAGTCAGGGAGGATTTTGATGCCTTTGCAGCAGGAATGTATTTTTATGTCTGAAGCTCCAACAAGAGATGGAACAGAAAGATCTTTGAACACATTTTTTCTTTTTTATCCCACAGAATTGGCAAAGATTTGTCAAGCCCAAATGTTGACCTAATTTCACCCCTCCCTCTCCCCCATCTCTCTCTCTCTCTCTCTCTCTCTCTCTCTCTCTCTGTGCATTCCCTTCTCCACTGCTCCATCCTGCCAATTTTACCCCCTCGTCTATCGCCCTACTCCTCAGCCAAAGATCATTTGGATGAAGAACAATATGATCATTGGTGAAGACCCCAAGTTCCTGATGCAGAACAACCAGGGAGTGTTGACTCTGAACATCCGCAAGCCGAGAGTGTTCGATGGGGGCAGATACTCCTGCAGGGCCATCAACGACCACGGGGAGGACGAGGTGGAGTGTAAGCTGGAGGTTCGAGGTATGCTGCCTGAACTACACTTCCCATAGTACTGCAGCTCCAAAGTATTGCATGACCCAGGTCTCAGTAAAGCTTAACATAACAAATCTCCATCTCCTCAGCCCTTTCTCTGAGCTCTTGCTGTGAAACCTCACTTGTACTAAATATAAATCACCTTAGTGTATTTGTCAGTTAAAGTTTGAGTCTGCGTGCTGTAGTTTCTTTAAAATGGATGATCCACTGGCCTCTTGTGCTAATTTAAATTTCTCTTTTCCGCCACAGTTTTACAAGAGAAAGGAGAGGAGGCGAAGAAATGAACGACAGCACGACACAGCAGAGGATACAGTGGAACAGGAATAGTAGTGGATTATGTATAACGGGATAGTCATGAATAAATATGATTGGAATAGATCACTGGTGGAGCTCTAAAGCCACCCCCTGCACCCCCCCCCCCCCCATCACATATGCTTGCTTTTCACTGCTGCTATGACAAATGCCACATCAGTAATATGCCATAAATTCTTTCAGCAAGCTGCCACATCCTGAAACCACAGTGTAGTAGTACTGCCCTGCTATGACACACACACAGACGGATCCTTCTTATCTGTGAAGTGGACGTGTCACTGAACACACTTATAAAACAGCCTTTCATCCATTATGGTTTCTGGTGTTGTCTGTTTTGTGTCCAGGACGTTTTTATAGGCTGGTATGAATTTATGATTGGGATGCAGCTGTAGCACTGAAACCACTGCAGTGTGACTGACCGGCTGCACACCTCTGCTTTCTTACTGTGGTGTTACAAGTATGATGTGTGAGCAGGGGCCCGTCTTGGTCCTGCAATGGTTCAGCAGAGGGATCAATATTCAGCCAAGCATGGCCGACATCATGGAGTAACCAGGATTAAAGGGGTTCTTATATACAGATATAGCCTGACTGAGTCCAACGAACATTTACACACACACACACACACACACACACACACACACACACACACACACACACACACACACACACACACACACACACACACACACACACACACACACACACACACACACACACACACA
>JAVQJX010126947.1:0-13130 GCA_036025115.1 Ambassis agassizii
GTGTGTGTGTGTGTGTGTGTGTGTGTGTGTGTGTGTGTGTGTGTGTGTGTGTGTGTGTGTGTGTGTGTGTGTGCACCTCTGAATGATGTGTAACATACCAGCTGTGTTATTAATGGTAATGCCTCGTCTCTGTTTATCTTCCTTGTTGTTCCACAGCAAGGAATGACAATTTAATTGACCCACATTCAGCATTTTTAAAGGATCAGTTCACCCAAATTCTAATGGAAATTCTCACTTTAAGTTTTGTTGTGAATGAATGAATTAGAGGTTTCATAATAAGTTTTTGATGATGATGAGTTTTGTCTTTGTGTTTCCTTCATCACCAGGGGGGACAAAACAGGACGTTTTTTTTTTTTTTGCTTCTTTTTCTTTTTTCCATCCTGTTGGAGTTTTGCTCATCAGTAACGAAGCTAAAGTAAGTGAGGAGAAACTTTACAGACTGCTCTCTTCACTTTTCTACCTCTTATCTTGGTGTTTTTAACTTCTACATACACACTTTTGACCTTATTTTTCCAGGGCATTCTAGGCTTCTCAAAAATATCATCATTTTATTGACATTGCCTTCATTTATTTTACATTCATAGCCTTCATAGAAAGGGATGAAAATTAAATAAACCTTATGACATCATAATGTTTCTCTCATAAAACTGAGAGTAGAGATTTATTTTCATCAATTTGTAGGCGATCTGTAATGAACACTGTATGAATGAACAAAATACAGCTCATGCTGCTCTGTTTTGGGTTTTTGTGATATGTTTGTAGGGTCCTGACCAAAGTGCCCTGCTGCTGTATAAATGAAATTGAATTATCCTCCTCTCTATTCATAACCAGAAAACTCCATTAAAGGACAGGCAGCTGTAAACTTTTAATGTCCTCTTGCTGCTTATTAACTTTACAGTGATTTATGCAACTATAATAATAAATCTTGTGGGAACAGCATGTATTTTTTTTTATTTTGCATATGAGTGAGCAGAAGCTGTGCATTAATTTTGTACAACAGGGCCATGAGCCGTGTTCACACCTACAGTCATAAAAACTGCATGCTTGTGTAGTTGTGTAAATTATACATACTGTACTTCAAAGGTATTTGCATCCATGCTCTAACACGCCCACTGTGAAAGCACTGGCACCAACCCCATGATTTGTCAAGGACAGCAGAGGTTTCCATTAACGGAGCATTAGCCTCTCCACACCACAAACCCTGCCTTTGTCTTCATTAGGCCCACCTGACAACCTCCCACCATGGCTCAAAGTGGACCATTACTGGCCGCCCAGAACACCACAGGGTTCCGTGTCGGGCACTAATAGCTATCTCCAGTGTAGCAGCTCCACTGGAGGCCAGGAGGAGGAGGAGGAGGAGGATGGAGTGTGGTGGAGGAGGTAGTAGCACGAGGTTGTTAAGCTGTCTCATAAATGCCTTTTATACTTGCCTGCGACTCCCCGTCCGATTGTAACCACTTAAGATGTTGTTTGGCACCTCCAGTGTGGGGAGGCCGGCCAATTTGGTAGCTGTCTTGTCAGAGAGAGAAAAGAAAGGTGGTAGAGAGGGGATGGGTTGCTGCAGAAATGGACTCCAGCAGTGCCTTCGGATCACAAGGACAAAGCTGGAGAGAGATGGGCTACAACTGCACCACCATTTTGCTGCACTATGCATTTATTTAGAGATTTGCATGTATTTGTGTACATTAACTTGCTCTTAAGCCAATTTCGTTCAGAAAATGAGAAGAGAGGGAGCGGCAGTAGCTCAGTCCGTGGAGCATTGGGCTGGGGAGCGGAGAACAAGACCAAGATACATGGAGGTGGATTGATAGCTGGAGAGGTGCCAGTTCACCTCCTGAGATACTGCCGAGGTGCCCTTGAGCAAGGCACCGAACCCCCCACCTGCTCGGGGCACTGGCTGCCTGTGGCGCCGCCCCCACTCCTCCTCTCCTCTATGCATGTGCATGGGTGTGGTGCAATGTGTGTATGCATGGAGTGAACATGAATAGAGTATTTGAAAAGAAAAAAAAGAAAAGAAAAAAAAAACACTGGTATGAGAGTGAAATAGTTACACCAGCTGACTTCCTGTTGGCTCCCTGCACACATACACACCAAACCAGCACAAATGTTAACAAAATAAACAGGTACTGTAGAGAAAAGGAGCTTTAGTGCACTTCCAGTCTGGATAGATAGCAACATTACACCCAGACTCCCCTCTTCTTTTTGCCTCTGATGCATCAGACAGTGTGATGTCTGCAGATGTGATGGAGGAGCAGACGATTCAATAAGTGAATGGATGGATGCCCTGGTCTTTCTGCTGGATAAAACAGTGATATTAAATTATAGTCCAGCCTTGACCTCCACATCTACAGACTTTCCTGTTGAGTGTACTCTGATGTCCAAACACCCAAAATGTGATCAGACATGACTTCAGAAACAAGATCAACAATCAATGTCCTTAGACTTCATGTCCCCACAGGGAGGAGACACAGGACAGGGTGGACACAGCTAGCATGGGAATGCCTTGATATTGGGGGAATAGCTTTAAGAAGTGTCTCAGCTGTTTCCCCGGAGATAAAGCAGATGGATGGATGGATGGGCTAACAGTTAATGCTAACATTTGCTGCTACTTTGTTAGCATTTACTGACCATGTCTGTCTTCTCCAGAAACTTCAATTTGTGGATTTAATTCTAAATAAATGTTGAGTTAGAGTGCGTTTATACTGCAAAAACTCCTATTGCAGTAACAGTTCAGACACTTTCATTCAGTGCTTCACAGTGTCAGTGTCATACCTGGATTTACCCCATTCTTCCTGCAGATCCTCTTAAGCCTGTCACCCTCACACCTCCATCACCACCACCATGGAGGGATTGCATAAACTTGCTGTTCATCCTGATGTAGAGGTCCACAGAGAGTGAGCGGCGGCTTCCTAAAATACTTTACTAACTAGTTTTATTGACAGTTAGAGGTTAATTAAGGTAAAACAAGGCTGCCTTAATCTTAACATCACATTGATAATCCCCTATTAATCTGGTTCAGAATTCTCACACACTCGTAGATGTGCAGTTCCTTTTCCTCACTTCACAGCTGTATATTTCTGAGTTAAAGTCAATCAGAGGCTCAAAATTGTTCAAAAAAACCAACAAAAAACCTGTTCAACCATGCACAGGAACTGCAGTTTTCACAGGCCTGTAATGCACCATCTGCCCCGGCTTCATGTCTCCTGTCCTCAGACCATTTGCATAATACTGTTGATGCTTCACCTGATTCTCTGCTGCTGAATTTTTTATCACTACACATCCAAAGAAGAACAAACTGAGACATCACTGAATACAAAGAGCTGCATGGACCTTGAAGCACTGTGGTGTGTGTGTGTGTGTGTGTGGTAATAATGATGGTGGGTGGAGGTAGGAGGTTGTGCAGCAATAGCAGTGACATGTATTATTGGCTGTGATGCTCCCATACAGCAGGATGACAGGATGAGTGATGTTGTGCTGTCAACACACACACTGTGCAGAGAGATGTAGTGCAGAATTAACAAAACAAACTCAACACTACAGTTAGTTTGTGTAGCGCCACCTAGTGGCACCTAAAAATAGAGGCTTCAGGCAAAAACAGGAAGTAATCTGAATTCACCTGGAAGTGGTTTAGTCTGGAAAAAGTGGGAACCTCTGTGCAGCACGATCCTTCAGAAACAAACACAGCAGCATGTGTAAGTTCTGCTTTTTTTTATATTGATAAGTTAATTTGTTTGATTTTTGGATATTTATGGGAATAATTCAATGCTAACTGTGCACACATCTGATGTCAGTGGTGAAGAGCTCTTTTTAGAGAGGAAAACAGGGAACAGGTGCTGCTTTGAACATGTCTCTCTTCTGCCTCCATGTTTGTTTGAGCTGTGTGTTTGTTTTGTTTGTATTCAGATTGTGGCCTTTTGTCTTGTTAGCCCTGTTCTTTTGTTTAAGCTACTTATAATGTAGCAGCCATTTGTTGAGTTGTAAGATGTTTCTTTCTTTTTGTCTGTGAGTTGAATGAATTCACGGTGTCTGCCACACATGTATTTTTGTTGTGTCCACGGTGCCCCTAGACCTTGGGACATAAAATAGATATCAAAGGACTAAGAGGACTCCCCTTCATAGACACTTAGAAATCCACCACAGTCTCCTTAGTTTTCCTGCTGCTGCATCAGTCCCTGAACGCCTCCACAAGGTCCAGAAAGTCCTGCAAAACAAACGCAGCTTAGCAGCATTTTGAAGAACCCTGTTGCTTTTTAAGCGCTCCTGTAGCCAACAGGGATGCCCTTTATGGAGAAGGTTAAGAAGATCATCTTTTTCATTTAATACCATCCCTTTAGGAGAATCAATAACTTACAATTCTGATCATATTTAAGCCTCAGAAGGACCACTGACAGGTTAGTGAGAAACACTGAGCTGAATGTAAAGGCTCATACTATAAATAAGTAAACAGGAAGTGAGTTATTAAGGAGAGAATATGAGAACAGGATGGTGCATATATGAAAAAAAGAAGAAAGTGAAGAATGAAAGGATCCTGCTTATTATGTGACAGTGGAAGCAGCAGCAGCAGCGGGCTCATTAGATTGCAGGAGATCCCTTACACCAGGCAGGTGATGATACGCACAACTCCAGGAGCGCGTTTGGCACTCGGAGATGGCGAGGAAAGGCCCCGCATGATCACACAGTAAACGGAATGAAAGCGCACGGGAGTCATTAGTATTCACTGTGGTCTATGTCCTTGGAATTTTTTTGGGTTTTATCTCACAGGAGGATCTCATCCATTATTTAGGATGCAGGCGCAAACTGACAGACGCTCCTCAATAATCCAGAGGAGCCTCCTCCTCTTCTTCTTTTTCTTCTTCTTCTTCTTCTTCTCTCTATTTCTCCAGCTGCCTGTTCTCTAATACTCTTTGGCAAGCATGTGTTTGCTTGACCTGGACAGGCTTTGGCAGGCACAGCAGCCATACAGCACACACACACATATATATATTAGGATGGTAAGCTTGAGCTGGCCTCCACTGTTTGTTCATGTCATGTCTTTTATTCATGCACATTTATCTGCTGCATTGAGATGATTATTTTCATTATGTACATATATTACACACATGGGTACTTGCAGCAGCTGAACAACAGGTGGCAGTGTTGCTTCAGGATGAGATTTCTACTGTTTTCTCTGAAAGAGCTGAAGAAGAGAGAAAAACAAGCACACAAATGATCACAACTGACAGGCTGTTTGATTAATCAATCAAGCTGGTGTCCATGGAGACGGGTCAGAGCTGGTGGAGACGTTTACTTTAGAATAATCAATAACTCAGCTTCCGGTCATCTTTTTGGTCACATTTAGTCAAACTGATCAGCTCAGCTGGGATGTTTTGTGTTTAAAGTTAATCATCATCAATCTGAAGGATTTATGCGACTTTTGTGGCAAACGTTCATTTTATGCATCTCACATGATCAGTTTTATCATTTTCAATTAGAAGTGAGAGATAAACCGTGAGAGTAAAGCCAAAGCTGCCGCTTTTTTACACTTTTTAAGAAGTGAGTGTTGTCAAAGACTGAATGGAGAGGTGGCAGAAGGTTCCGAGAGCTTTTTTTTGTCTCTTTCTAACAGCGCTGTCTGGCCTTGAATGAACTCGTGTGCGCTTTGACTGAGAGAATCAAAATAAAGAATCATTTACAGACTTTCTTTTCTCTTCATGTGACTGATGTTTAGTCCAAGTTCAGATTTTTATTCCTGTGATTTAATGAATGAGAATATTTAAAGGGATACTAAGTAACTTTTAGCGACGTGGCTCCCCCTACTGTCTCGTTTTATAACACACTGTCATAAAAACGTTACGCTGTCCCTCACGCCTGTGAAGATTTTCAGTGATCCAGATCATTTTCATTCAAATAAAAGGTTGAAGCAAGACGTCTGTACTTGTAGAGTTTCCTTGAAGACGTTTCTCTGCTTCTCCAACAAACTTCATCAGTTCATCAACAAAGCGACACAAATAATTACTGCCTTATTATTATTATTTATTGATAACGGCTTTGTGATAATATTACAGGAATCAGCCTCGTCTGAGTTCACTGATAAACTTCAAGCTGAGATAAAACATCAGCACTTGTCCAAATATCACACAAATATCATAAACTATCAGCGTGTCTGTGTTACTCTTTGAAAGCAGGAACGTGAGGTCTGCATCCAGCCTGCAGTTTCTTCTTCTTTCTGCTCTCCTCATTCTGTAAAGTCTGGATCAACGCTGACTCGTGTCGAGTCCTCCCTCACTCGCTCTGAAACTCTTTTCTTCTTCTTCTTCTTTGCTTCATCCGATCATATCCGATAAAAATTTTCCGTGTATCTTCGTGTTCTCTGCCGTGAAAACATGTTAGCAACAACTGCTAGCTGCTCTATAGCTCTCTGTCTCTGTGCTGGAAGCAGAAACACTGTTTGCCGTAAAGCGTTCCTTCTATCGCGCTCACAGTCTCCTGGTAGGTGTCCCTGAACTTGTAAGTGCGGTACACTAAGTACATGAAAATGTGTACCTTTAAATGCACTGCCGCTACCATGTTTGAATGAATCAGTAACTGCTGCTGTTACTGAAGGGTTAGCTTAAGAAAAATATTTAGAAACACAGATTGATTTTGAGAAGTCATACAAAGTTAATGTTCTGTGTTTCAGTTTATATAGCAGAAAAAAAATGACACGTTCTGTCCCATCAATAGCCCAAAATAAGACAGGACAGATCACAAGTTATTTATGGCATTATTTATCCATTACTACTTTATCTGACATTTTTCAAACTATCTATCTACATATAAGTGCAAAAACAGAAACTGAATTGTTGGTATTTATTTTATATCAGGTGCGTTCTTGGTGCCTTATCTGGTATTTGTGGTGACCTGTGGTGTGCCCTTGTTTCTGCTGGAGACCACAATAGGACAGTACACACAGGAGGGAGGTATCACCTGCTGGAGGAAGCTCTGCCCACTGGCAGAAGGTGCACAAAGTCACACAAGTTCATAATCAAGACAGAAAGGAGAGGATATAAGTAAGTAGTGGTTAACAAGTCTTTTTCTGTCCCTGCAGGTATTGGTTATGGTGGGCAGCTGATCCTCCTCTACAGCTGTATGACCTACATCATCATTCTGTCCTGGGCTCTGCTCTACCTTGTCTTCTCTTTCAGCCCCCAGCTCCCCTGGGCCACCTGTAACAATTACTGGAACACAGGTAAACTGCAAACAAGAACGTGAACAACTCATGAAAGAAATCTAAGCGTAAACATGAGTACATACATTTTCTCCAGCGGTCACAGCGTGGAAAAATTCCCAATAACATCTTTTAAAACCGTATAAATCCTCTTCCTGCCTGCTTTCCTCTTAGATGACTGTGTGGACTTCTTAACAAAAAATGACACCTTCAAGTGGACCAACAGGACGAACTCAACGTCTGCAGCTACTGAATTCTGGGAGTATGTCTAAGACCAGCATAATAACTATTATTAAGCTGAGATTTAAAGGAGCAGTGTGCAAAATTTAGTGACATCTAGTGGTGAGACACAAACACAAGCAGGAATTACTATGGAGACATGGTGAGGTTAACATGGTAGACTCATGGTTGATTATGCACTAATGACATAATAAAAATGTATTCAAATAAACGAGAGAGAGGATAAATACCATCCCTGTTACTTCTAGGCGACGAGTGCTGGCTATCTCAGGGGGGATTGAGGAGCTGGGCAGTATCAGATGGGAGATACTGCTGTGCCTCATTGGTATGTGGATCACCTGCTACTTTTGCATTTGGAAAGGGGTCAAGTCCACAGGAAAGGTATTTCTCCAGGCTTCAGATCTGTGGTATTCTGAAACACACAGTGTTCTGAAAGGCCTTGAATGTTGCTGCAGGTGGTGTATTTCACTGCTACCTTCCCTTACGTGATGCTGGTCATTCTTCTCATTCGTGGACTCTCTCTTCCTGGTGCGCTAGAGGGTGTTGTGTTTTATCTTCTGCCTGAACCATCACGACTTACAGACCCACATGTAAGAGGTCGGTGATGTATTCTGTAAACACTCGGGTGGACAAATGTACTCACTGTTGTGTTTACACAGGTGTGGATGGAGGCTGGTTCTCAGATCTTCTTCTCCTACAGTATCGGCGTGGGCTCCTTAACAGTGCTGGGCAGCTACAACAAATACAACAATAACTGCTATAAGTGAGTGAATGTAGCATTGAATTCTAAAATCACTCACATGCTACAAATGAAGAGTTGTCACTGCGTTGTCCTCTCCTGCAGAGACTGCCTGTGGCTGTGTTTGCTGAACAGTGGTACCAGTGTCGTAGCTGGGTTTGCAGTCTTCTCCGTGCTGGGATTCATGGCTCATGAGCAAGGAGTTCCTATTGCAGAAGTGGCTGAGTCAGGTATTTCATTTCAACTTCCAGAAAACTCTTGTAAAATATTATTATTATTATTATTATTATTATTATTATTATTATTATTATTATTATTATTGTTGTTATTACTGTAAAATTACTTATTACTTGTTTTTATTTAATTTGCTCTTAACCTACAGACACAGTATTCATTTCAGGTCTTTTCTTGCAATTGTGGCCTGTCACCAGTAGGGTGTAGGACCTAAAGGCACATCCATATTATGATCCCAACTTTCAACCCTTGAAGGATAAAGCTTTGTTGCCATCTTGTGGTGAGCCAAAGACATGATATGCACAGTTGACTGGCAGAGCTGTGACATTGCATGAATTGTTGTAAGACAGTTGTTCTGAGCAGCATATAACACACCCTGCTGACTCAGGCTGGCATGTTGTGGGTGTGATCGTTGATTATGCTGTTTTGGAGCTTGAGCTGAGCTGTGGTGTTTGTTGTGTAGCCTATATATATATATATATATATATAGATGTACACACACAAACAATACATACCACACATTATATGCCCCCTCAGTAAATACAGGTGGAGTATTGTGATATTTTTTTTCCAGGTCCAGGCTTGGCTTTCATTGCGTATCCTCAGGCTGTAGCCATGATGCCTCTGCCTCAACTGTGGTCCATCTGTTTCTTTATCATGCTCATTCTTCTGGGTCTGGACACACAAGTGAGATACATTTGCATTTGTACTCTTTTTTGAGGGTTGCATTTACAAGTTGGAAATTCACTTCTAGTGTTTTCTGCACAGTTTGTCGCCATGGAGGTGGTGATGACGTCCATCATCGACATGTTTCCCAGAATAATGCGCAGGCCAGGAAGGCGGGAGCTTTTCCTCCTCCTCTTCTGTCTGATATGTTTCTTCTCCCAGCTTGTCATGATCACCGAAGTCAGTATTTATTACTCTAATATGAGACGGTGTTGTTGTGAAAACATGAATACATGTCAGTAAATGTCCCTGCTGTTGCCCACAGGGAGGGATGTATGTGTTCCAGATGTTAGACTATTATGCTTGTAATGGAGCCTGCATCCTCTTTCTCTGTGTGTTTGAAACTCTGGCTCTGGGATGGATTTTTGGTGGGTATGCTGATATAGTTTCATACTAGAAGAAGATAGATTCACGACTGACCTCATAACATATTGTTTTGTTCATTCAAAATCGCCAAATATATCAAGGGGCAGAGCGGTTATATGCCATCATTAAGGACATGACAGGGATGAAGGCCAACCCGTTCTTCAAAATCTGCTGGCTCTACCTCACTCCGCTGGTCTCACTTGTGAGCTGTGCTTTCAGTTTGTCACACATACCAGAATCACACGTTAAATGACACTTCCTGCCAACACCGATGCATCACATTTTGTTTTCCAAGGGCACTTTTATATGTTCTTTAGTGAAGTATCAGCCTCTGACCTTTAACCGCTGGTATGTGTACCCATGGTGGGCCTACGTTCTGGGCTGGATCATGGCTCTCTCCTCCATCCTGCTTGTGCCAGGATGGTTCCTGTATATGATAGGCACTGGGACTGGGTCCTTTCGTCAGGTGAGTAGTTGACTAAAAGTAGTAAAAATCAATACCCTTCATGTGTAAAATATCAATACACATTTGGTCACAAGCATGTGCCGATAAAAGGAGGAGCACACTTTCTGTTTGTATAATTATGGTTAAATTCGAGGTTTCCCTCTGTTTTACAGCGTTTCCATCACTTGTCCCAGCCTAACCTTCAAAACTCACAGAATCAAAAGGGTGAAGCTGAGCTGCAGATCTTCATTGGGGAACAGCTGAAATGACCCATCACCTGGCCCTGAATTCTTTACCGCCTGCATTTTTGCACTATTGTGATATCAAACACTATATGATCACCACAAACTCCTAGACACAGATGTTAAAATGACATCAGTTATTAAGATCACAGTCATCAATGTAATAAAAAAAAAAAAAAAACTAAACTGGAAAAGTGACTGAAAATGTCTTTCATCTTTCATTTGTCTCTGTGTCAACAGTGGTCATTACTTGCTCCAATCTCAACACAAAGAGAAAAATATCTGCCAGTGTGAAATCCAGTGTGTAAACTGGGAAGGAAACAATACTTGAGGCTTACAGGAGCAGGAGATACTTCTCACTCATCACACCCCTGTTGACAACTCGTTCAGTTTCCATGGCAACATCTGCAATATTTCAAGGCTATGTAAACCCACCGAACAAACACAATTATATTTAGGGAGAAAAAAACTCACTAAAGAGTATTTTATTTTTAAATAGTGTAAATTTTTGAAAAATACATAGTAAAAACCATTTGAAATTTCAGAAATGTGTGCAGTGCACATAAAATAAAATAAAAACATGCATTGAACCACATAAGCAACATACTTTTAAAATTCAAACTTACAGTGCAAATTGTACTCCATCTATCAACAAAGCAAATGATAATACGACTGTAAAATTCCAAGATTTGATGATGCAAACAAACAAAGCTGGGCTTAATTGCATTTTTGTCATGCAGTTTTCTTCAAAAACAATATAAAAGTCGGTGATTGTGATGTGCATCATAAAAGAACTTTTAAGGCTTTTGTCAAAAAGCATTTGGCTAGATGTCCTTGCAGCAGCCCAGTGTAGTGCAGCTTGTGATGTTACACAGAGTTCTTGCCTCAAGTGCTACTGTTTTCAAGGAGCCTTTGGGGTGTTTTGTAAGGCACATGTGTTCTTTATCATCCTGTTTGGATTAGTCTCTCCTTCTGGTGATTTAGGTTATAGGAACCTACACCAGGACAGAGAATCATCAATCTTCTCCCTTAATGCTGTTGACTTGCTATGGCAACAAAACTGCCAACTGAATCAGTAATGTACGTATACTGTCATCACTGCATTAAGTGCCACCTGTGTATCTGTCAAGATCCCCCGTCTTCCAGGGAAATACATTTTACTTTGACATAATCCTTTAATTGGTTCATAAGCAGAGGTCTGCCCCACAGCTCAGTTGTTCTACAAGGCCAGCATTGGCAATATATAAGATGATCCTTGCAGATTATACTGTGCTTAAGTTCATTAATTAGGAAATAGCTTTACAATGTCAAGCATATTTTTTTAAATACTAAACACGTTGAATTTCCATCACCCTGAAAATCAGCAACAAACCACTAAAACCACACATAATACCTAAATATTTACTGTAGGGTAGGCATGACAACTCACTCACTCTTCAAAGGCAAGGCACAAGGTGCTAACCAGTAGAACTGTCAGGGGACATAAAGGTGACTGTGTCATCTGTTTCGAGTTTCCTGCCTTGCTCAGAGTGAGACTCCTGCAGCATAGCTGAGCCCTGGTCTGATACTGTGGTAAGAAGGCGAGATGGTGGCACTTCAGAGGTCTCAGTAGACCGTGGACTGTTGGCGTCACTTTTGGAAATGCTGTCTGGTTTGCTGTCAGAATCTGGATGAGGCAGGATCTGTAAATTCTGCAGAATTTTGAGGTTGGGGTAGCTGCCGGAGTCCGCCATGACTTGGTGTAGTTGTTCCCAGGCTGTCATAGCGTTCAGGTTGTGGATGGGGTTGTTGACAGTCTGGCACAGTAGCTCTGTGTGCCGACGCAGCTCGGCAATGTCCCGCTCTGTGGCATTGCTTTGGCGCAGCAGCTCCTTTGTGCGCAATGTAATGTCCAACAGGCCTGATTGTCTGAGGATTTCTACTGTGTTGAGGAAACGGTGGTTTCGTATACTAGTGGTGTTTCTGTGAAGTCCTCTGGTTGTGAAGACATTGGAGGTGGTGTGGACAGACGCTGATGGAGAACCCTGGGATTTGGAAACAGTAGTGCTACTGGAGGAGGACACGCCGTTTCTGGAGGAAGAGGAACGCAGTAGGCCAGAGGCTGAGATTAGCAGTTTCGGTTGTTTGTGAAGGTGCTGCTCAGGCGGACCACTTGACACAGGTGTGTCATCAGCCTTGTGTTCTGTGCACATTCTCTTGCTCAGATTCTGGGATTCATGGGTCAATGAAGATTTATCAGGAGGCTTCTTGTTGGGATGTGGTGCAATGCGGGGGTAAGAGTTCAGAATAGGTAAATAGGTACCATTTATTTTCTTCCCTGCAGTATTAGACTTTTTGGAGGGCTTAGGGAGCTGAAGGTTGAAGCTGGGCTGCTGGAAAAGGATCATGTGAGGAGACCCAGCACTGTTGCTTTGTTGGATGTCACTTTTCCAGAGCAGCTGACTTCGTTTCTGGATGATTCCTGGCTGCTGGAAAAAAAGGAGGAGAAAGCATTGATATGATTCAAAAAGCGGTGTTAGAGGTGAGGGTGCGGATACATTTAGCTAGAGATCTCTACCTGCTTGAGCACCATGTCTGTGACAACGTAGATGGGTGGGTGGACAGACCCTGCTGGTGTCAGGGTAGGATTTGCAGGATTCCTCCGCCCAGGTTCTTGGTTTTGGCCTGGTGGTAAAGTTCCAGTGTGTTCACTAGCACGGGACTGGTTTTTGTTCTTCCGCTGGTCCTCCACATCTGTCTGCTGCCAGTCAGAGCCATCTGCCAACAAGGTAAAACTGAGAGAACTGAGAAATATTGTAGCATTTTTGTAGACTTTTGTGATAACATATCAAATATGCTGACATTTACTTTACGAAAAACGAAGCAAAGCAGGATATACATGCTTTCATATTTATATTTTAACTCCTTTCTCATCACACTCATGTTTTTTGCACTTTTAACTAAATCATAGGT